>PVKV010038327.1:0-14015 GCA_004027835.1 Alouatta palliata
AGCAATTCTCCTGCCTCAGCCTCCCGAGTAGCTGGGACTACAGGCACGTGCCACCATGCCCGGCTAATTTTTGTATTTTTAGTAGAGACGAGGTTTCACCATGTTGACCAGGATGGTCTCGATCTCTTGACCTTGTGATCCACCCGCCTCGGCCTCCCAAAGTGCTGGGATTACAGGCGTGAGCCACCGCGCCCGGCCCTATTTATTTATTTTTCTTTTCTTTTTTTTTTTTAAGAGTCGGGGTTTCACCATGTTGGTCAGGCTGGACTCAAACTCCCGACCTCAGGTGATCCACCCGCCTCGGCCTCCCAAAGTGCGGGGATTGCAGGCAGAGCCACCTCACCTGGCCAGTTTCCCCCCCCCCCAGCACTCCTCTACCTAACTCCCCAGTTTTTTTTTTTTTAATAAAGTACAAGTAAATAGAAATACATCAAATAAGGCCAGGCACAGTGGCTCATGTCTATAATTCCAGCACTTTGGGAAGCCAAGATGGGCGGATCACAAGGTCAGGAGTTTGAGACCAGCCTGGCTAAAATGGTGAAACTCCATCTCTACTAAAAATACAAAAGTAAGCCAGGCATGGTGGTGTGTGCCTGTAATTGCAGCTACTCAAGAGACTGAGGCAAGAGAATTGCTTGAACCTGGGAGGCGGAGGTTGAGGTGTGCTGAGATCGCACCATTGCACTCCAGCCTTGGTGACAGAGCAAGACTCCGTCTCAAAAAAAAAAAAAAAAAAAAGAAATACACTGAAAACACTATCTTATTTTTCTGGCATACTATATACATTGTTCTACACTTTGCTATTGTCACTTTACAATACACACAGAGATCTTTCTTGGAGAACTTCCCTACTCCTTTGTCTAGTGGCTTAGTTCCATTGCGTGGATGTACAGTAGTTTATTTAGCCAGTCCTCCATAGGGCACTTGGGTTGTTTCCAATACTTTACTATTGTCAATGAATGCCACAATGAATAACTATACACATATTTCATTTCAAATGTGCGTAGACATAGCTGCCGGACAAATTCCCAGAAGGGGGATTACTAGGTTAAAGGATAAATGCATTTGTCATTTTGCTTGGTATCTCCAAATCCCCTTCCGTGTGTGTGATACAGCTTTGCCCTCCCACTGGCAATGTATGAAAATGCCTGTTTCCTAAAGCCACATCAACAGACTGTGTTGTAAACGTTTGGATTTTTGCCAAGCTGATAAATGAGAAGTGCTATCTTGGTGTGGTTTTAATTTCCATTTCTCTTATGTGTGAGATTGAGCATTTCTTTTAAACATTTAAAAGCCATTTGCATTTCCTTTCTATGAACTGTTCATGTTTTTTAGCCATTTCTTTCTCTCCTTTTTTTTTTGAGACGGAGTCTTGCTCTGTTGCCCAGGCTGAAGTGCAATGGCGCAATCTCAGCTCACTGCAATCTCCACCTCCCGGGTTCAAGCAATTCTCCTGCCTCAACCTCCCGAGTAGCTGGGATTACAAGCGAGTGCCACCATGCTCGGCTAATTTTTTTGTATTTTTAGTAGAGATGGGGTTTCACCCTATTGGCCAGGCCGGTCTCAAACTTCTGACCTTGTGATCTACCTGCCTCGCCCTCCCAAAGTGCTGGGATTACAGGCGTGAGTCACTGCGTCCAGCCTCTTTGGCCATTTCTCTCTTGGGTTATTTGTCTTTCCAGTTAGTTGATAATTCCAAGGAAAATAAAAAAATTTAAAGAAATAGAATGAATCATATATTACACGACTCAGTTGTGAATAATTGTTACAGTTAAATAACCTCTAAATGCTAAATATTGATTTAACAAAAAATTTTGGATTTGACACCCTATCGGGAGGGCAGAGGTGAAGTATGTGTGCATTGAGGAGCAGGACATAGAAGACTGAATCCTCATCTTTCATGAGAGGACGTCGATAGAGTAGGTCTAACAATGAATAAAGATAAAGAAAAAAAGAGAAAAACAGCAGTGTACGCTTCTTCTTTAGAAATATAAGGCTGGGCGTGGTGGCTCATGTCTGCAATCCCAGCACTTTGGGAGGCCAAGGTAGGAGGATCATGAGGTCAAGTGATCGAGACCATCCTGGCCAACAAGGTGAAAACCCATCTCTACTAAAAATACAAAAATTAGCTAGGCATGGGAATGCGAACCTGTAATTCCTGCTACATGGGAGGCTGAGACACAAGAATCTCTTGAACCCGGGAGGCAGAGGTTGCGGTGAGCCGAGACCGTGACACTGCATTCTGGCCTGACGACAGAGCAAGACTCCATCACCAAAAAAAAAAAAAAAAAAAAAAAAAAAGTGAAATATAGAGGTAAACTGGGTGTGGTACACACCCACAGTCTCAACTGCTTGGGAAGCTGGGGGAGAATTGTTTGAGCCCAGGAGTTTAAGCGCACAATGAGCTATGATTGTGTCACTGCACTCCAGCCTGGGCAACAGAGTGAGGCCCTGTCTCTAAAAATAAAACAAAATAAAAAGAAATATGACTGGGTGCAGTGACTCATGCCTGTAATCCCAACACTTTGGGAGGCTAAGGCGGGTGAATCACCTGAGGTCAGGAGTTTGAGATGAGCCTGGCCAACACGGTGAAACCCCATCTCTACTAAAAATACAAAATTAGCCGGGTATAGTGGCACATGTCTGTAGTTCCAGCTACTTGGGAGGCTGAGGCAGGAGAATCGCTTGAACCTGGAAAGCAGAAGTTGCAGTGAACCAAGATTACGCCATTGTACTCCAACCTGGGTGGCAGGATTGAAATTCTCTCTCAAAAAAAAAAAAAAAAAAAAGGTAAATATCAGAAGAATCTAGAAGATTGGAGAGTGGTTGCCTGTGTGATGTGAGATTGGGAGCTGGAGAAGGGTGTGGCAGGATCTGTCACTTTCCTTTTTTTTTTTTCTTTCTTTTTTTCCTTTGAGACGGAGTCTCACTCTGTTGCCCAGGTTGGAATGCAGTGGCACCATCTCTGCTTACCGCCGCCTCTGCCTCCTGGGTTCAAGCAATTCTCGTGCCTCAGCCTCCTGAGTAGCTGGGACTACAGGTGTGTGCCAACATGCCCAGCTAAGTTTTGTATTTTTAGTAGAGACGGGATTTCACCACGTTAGCCAGGCTGGTCTCAAACTCCTGACTTCAAGTGACTCTGCAGCCTTGGCCTCCCAACGTTCTGGGGTTACAGGCCTGAGTCACCACGCCCGGCCTCTGTCTTTTTCATCAAAGCTGTTTTGTCCCATTTGACTTTTTCTTTGGAGACAGAGTTGTGCTTTGTCACCCAGGCTGGAGTGCAATGACACGATCACAACTCACTGCAACCTCAACCTCCAGGGCGTGAGCAGTCCTCCCACTCAGCTCCTCAGTAGCTGGGACTACAGACATGTGCCACCACACCCAGCTAATTAAAAAGCTGTTTTTGTAGGGACGGGGTCTTGCTATGTTGCCTAGACTGGTCTGAAACTCTTGGCCTCAAGCAACCCTCCTGCCTCAGCCTTCCAAAGAGCTGGGGTTACAGGTGTAAACCACTACACCTGACCCTATTTAACTTTTTAAACTATGTAATGATGTAATGTGTTACTATGATAAAATTAATTATATACAATTAAAAGGGATGGTATAGTCTGGGTGTGGTGGTTCATGCCTGTAATCCCAGCACTTTGGGAGGCTGAAGTCAGAGGAAGGCTTGAGCTCAGGAGTTCGAGAATAGCCTGGGCAACACAGAGAAAACAGGCTTCTACAAAAAATACAAAAATTAGCTGGATGTGGAGGCATGCACCTGTGGTTGCAGCTACTTGGGAGGCTGAGGAGGGAGGATTGCTTGAGCCTGGAAGGTTGAGGTTACAGTGAGCTATGATTGTGCCATGACCCTCCAGTCTAGGGAACAGAGCAAGACCCTGTCTTAAAAAGAAAAAAGGAAAAAAAAAAGATGGTGTATAATTACAATATAAAGCCCCTCCCCCACCCCTCCACGCTTTTAAATACAGTGATATTACAGAATGTGATAGACAGGAGTGTTTATGCTAGTTTTGGGGTTGTTGTTCTTGTTGTTGTTGTTTTGAGACAGTCTCTGTCTATCACCCAGTCTGGAGTGCAATGGTGCGATTTCAGCTCACTGCAACCTGCGCCTCCCGGGTTCAAGTGATTCTCCTGCCTCAGCCTCCTGAGTAACTGGGGTTATAGGCATGCACCACCATACCTGGCTAATTTTAGTATTTTTAGTAGAGATGGGGTTTTGCCATGTTGGCCAGGCTGGTTTCAAACTCCTGACCTCAGGTGATTCACTCGCCTTGGCCTCCCAAAGTGCTGAGATTACAGGCATGAGACACCACACCTGGCCCCAAGAAGATGGGGTTTTTTTTTTTCGGAAGGAGACAGGTCTCACTCTATTGCCCCCAGGCTGGAGTGCAGTGGTGCTATCTCGGCTCATTGCAGCCTCGACCTCCTGGGCTCAAGTGATTTTCCTGCCTCAGCCTCCCAAATAGTAGGGACCACAGGCACACGCTACCATGCCCAGCTAATTTTTGTATTTGTTTTTGTTTTTGTTTTGAGACGGAGTCTTGCTCTGTCGCCCAGGCTGGAGTGTTGTGGCACGATCTTGGCTCACTGCAACCTCCGCCTCCCGGGTTTAAACAATTCTCTGCCTCAGCCTCCCAAGTAGCTGGGATTACAAGCACCCACAACCATGCTCAGCTAGTTTAGAAGAGATGGGGTTTCAACATCTTGGCCAGGCTGGTCTTGGACTCCTGACCTCATAATCCACCCGCCTCAGCCTCCCAAAGTGCTGGGATTACAGGTGTGAGCCACCGTGACTGGCCGAATTTTTGAATTTTTTTTGTAGAGACAGGGTTTTGCTGTGTTGGCCAGGCTGGTCTTGAACTCCTGACTCAAGTGATCTGCCTGCCTCGGCCTCCCAGATTGACAGCATTAACGGTGTGGCCACCGCGCCAGCCAACCAACAAGATCTTTTTCAAAACCAAACAAGGTCACATTGGGAGGAAAGTCTCTTCCAAAATCACAGTCTGATTCTGATTCTGGCCATGATGAAGTACCAGGGACCATCTTCCTCCCTCCTGTTTCAAACAAGAAAATACCGGACAAACCATATGAAACAATGATATTCAGACACAGGACAACAGACAAAACAGGACAGTGATCCCTGAGAGGGAAAAGAAACGAAGTGAGGCCTAAGATTGCCCAGCTTCCACTTAAAGAGAATTCTAAGCTTCAGAATAGAAGGAGTCATGCAGGCCGAGCTTGGTGGTCTCCCTGAGTTGAGGACGGGGAGCTGGGAGTCAGGAGGCCCAGGCGGCGGCATTTCACAGGGCAGAGTACTGGAGAGGAGAGAGCTGCACAGCAGTCGGCAGTCTCCCTCAAGTCTTCAGCTGCCTACATGCACACGAGGAAAGCACAGGCATAGGGAAAGAACCACGGGAAAGACACGGGAAGGCCGGGCACAGTGGATCACGCCTGTAATCCCAGCACTTTGGGAGGCTGAGGTGGGCGGATCACCTGAGGTCGGGAGTTCAAGACCAGCCTGGCCAACATGGTGAAACCCCCGTCTCTACTAAACGTACAAAAAATCAGCCGGGTGTGGTGATGCGCACCTGTAATCTCAGCTACTTGGGAGGCTGAGGCGGGAGAATTGCTTGAATCTGGGAGGCAGAGGTTGCAGTGAGCAGAGATCACGCCACTGCACTTCAGCCTGTCAAGAAGAATGAAACTCCATCTCAAAAAAAAAAAAAAAAAAAAGAAAACAAAGCAAACAATCGGAAAAGGCCAGGAATACTTTGTGTTCCCACAAACCAGAGTGGAAAGACTTCCTCACAGTTATCACTTTGTGCCAGTTATTAATGTATTGCCTCTCAGCTCTAAGTTGATTTTTCATTGCTTGTTCTGTGAAAATGTAGCTGGGCCCTTTAAGAATTTTTTTTGCCAGCCCAGCATGATATTAAGCTTTGTCAATGCAAGGTGCTAGAGAGACACTAAGGGAGGAAGGAGCTTTCCTTCCTGATGCTGGTGTGCTCCACAGGTCCATAGCACATGCGGCAGATGGAGAGGGAGCTGGGATACAAGGACCATCTTCTTCTCACCTGCTTTTTTGTTTTTTTTTTGAGACTGAGTCTCGCTTTGTTGTCCAGCCTGGAGTGTGGTGACACCATCTCAGCTCACTACAACCTCTGCCTCCCAGGCTCAAGCGATTCTTGTGTCTCAGCCTCCTGAGTAGCTGAGACTACAGGCGTGTGCTCACCATGCCCAGCTAATTTTTGTATTTTTAGTAGAGATGGGGTTTCACCATGTTGGCCAGGCTGGTCTCAAACTCCTGACCTCAGTGATTCACCCATCTCAGCCTCCCAAACTTCTGGGATTACAGCGCCCAGCCTCACCTGCTTTAAACAAGTAAAACACCTGATAGGCTGTATGAAACAGTGATTCCCAGACATCCAGACACAGGATAACAGGCAGAATGGGAGGGCTGTCCGTGGGTGCTCCATCTCAGCCCGCGGAATAGTGGTTGCTCCTTGTGTCTGCTATTCCCATATTCGTTGACAGTTCTGTTTATTTCTTAACTAGTCAATTCCTTCTAACTTCAATCCCTTGTTAATACCTTTTTACATTAGACTTCATGTTGGGGGTCACACCTGTGATTCCAGCACTTTGGGAGGCTGAGGTGGGAGGATTGCTTGAGTCCAGGAGTTCCAGACCAGCCTGGGAAACATAGGGAGACCCTCTGTCTCTACAAAAGAAATGTACAAATTAGCCAGGTATGGTAGCACATGCCTGTGATCCCAGCTACTCAGAAGCTGAGGCAGGCTATCCCTTAGTCCAGGAGGTTGAAGCGCTAGTGAGCCGTGGTTGCACCACTGCGCACCAGCCTGGGAACAAAGCCAGACCCTGTCTCAAAAAAAAAAAAATTTTTTTTTTTTTTACATTAAACTTTCCCTGTTCAAATTGCTCTGTGGTTTCTCCCTCTTGACTGGATACTGACTGATACATGGGACATCAAGTAGAGTCCTCAGATGATACTGCCTCCGTGGTGAGAGCAAATTAGCCCTAGACCAAAGGCTGTTCTCCTCTTGCCAAATGGTACTTAAAAGCAAACTTTTTTTTTTTTTTTTTTGAGATGGAGTTTTTTGCTCTTGTTGCCCAGGCTGGAGTGCAGTGGCGTGATTTCGGCTCATGGCAACCTCTGCCTCCCAGGTTCAAGCGATTCTCCTGCCTCAGCCTCCCGAGTAGCTGGGATTACAGGCACGTGCCAGCACACCCGGCTAATTTTGTATTTTTAGTAGAGACAGGGTTTCACCATGTTGGTCAGGCTGGTCTCAGATTCCTGACCTCAGGTGATCCTCCTGCCTCGGCCTCCCAAAGTGCTGGGATTACAGGCGTGAGCCACCACACTCAGCCTAAAAGCAAATTTTAACAGGTTCAATCTGTTTCCAAGTAACAACTAAGTCCCTGAACAAGGCTCAAAAATATTCAAAGGAATACAAAAGAAATCCAGCTCCAAACAACATAAGATATACAATGTCTGGCATCCAATCAGTAATTACCAGGCATGCAAAGGCACAGGCAAATAATGACACAAAGCTGATCCAGAAATGACACAGAATTAGTAGACAAGGACATTAGCTACAATAGCTATTATTAAAAACAGTCCGTATATTCAAGCAGATACGGAAAAACATGAACACACTGTGGAGAGGTGTGAAAGATATAAAATAAGGCCTCAATTGAACTTCTGAAGATGAAATGTATAATATCTAAGATGAAAAGTATACTGGATAGAGTTAAAAGCAGATTAGACCCTGTAGAAAATAGGTTGTTGAAGACTTAACAATAAAAACTGTCCAAAATAAAACACAGAGAGGAAAAAAAGACTTAAAAAAACAAAAACCCTCCAGGCCAGGTGCAGTGGCTCATGCCTGTAATCCCAGCACTTTGGGAGGCCAAAGCGGGTGGATTATGAGGTCAGAAGTTTGAGACCAGCCTGGCCAGCAGAGCGAAACCCCATCTCTACTAAAAATACAAAAATCAGCTGGATATGATGGCTCATGCCTGTAACCCCAGCTACCTGGGAGGCTGAGGCAGGAGAATCACTTGAATCCGGGAGGCGGAGGTTGTGGTGAGCCGAGATTTCGCCACTGCACTCCAGCCTGGGCAACAGAGATGCCGTCTCAAAAAACAAACAAACAAACAAACAAACAAACAAACAAAAAAACCCTCCAAAACCAAAACCCAGAAAATCAGTGAGATCAGTGAGCTGTGCAGTAACAAGTAGCCTGGACCTGTCTGGAGACCAGAAATGTGGGTCTAACAAGATCCACAGGAGAGATGGCAGAAAAAATATCTAAAGAAACAATAATTTTCAAATTTGATAAAAACCATAAATCCACGTATCGAAGAAGCACAATAAACCCTAAGCAGAAGAAATGTGAAAGCAGCTAGACCGAGGGTACATCATAATCTGCCTTAATCGCTGCTGAACACCAGGGATAAAGACAAAAATCTTAAGAGCTGCCGGAGGAAAAAACACATTATGTAAAAAGGAAAAAAATAGAAGTAGAGTTCTCGTCTGAGACAATGCGAGCCTGAAGACAGTGTAGCAATGTCTTTAAAGTACGAAAGATAAAAACTGTCAACCTAGAATTCAGTGGAGATATCTTTCAAATAGGAAGATGGAATAAAGATGCAGCCAGACATTCTAAAGCTGAAAGAATACATCACCAGCAGACCTGCACTATAAGAACGGTTTTAGAAAGTCCTTCAAGCAGAAGAGAAATGATACCAGATGGAAATCTCCGTCTACACGAAGGAATGAAGCGCGCTGGAAATGGTAAATATGTGGGTAGACACAAAAGATATTTTTCTGATTTTAAAATTCTCTTTAAAAGATAGTTGAGGGTTTAGAACAAATCTAATCATTTATTGTGGGGCTTATAGCATACGTAGAAATAAATCCATGGCACAATAGCACAAAGGTGGGAAATGGGAGTAAGGTGTTTGTGCTGAGTGGTGTGGTATTACTTGACGGGGATAGACTATAAGTTAAAGGAGCATTGTGTCATCCTAAAAGAACCATGAGAAAAAATGTAAGGGGAGCATCATGAACCAATAAAAGAGATAAAATGAAGTTAGGATCACAGGGGGGCCAGGGGGTGGGTTGGCCACCCCCTCGGCAGTTGGATGGGGTTCCCCAGCCCAGCAGGGTCCCATAGAGCCTCTGTAGGTGTCTGAGATAGAGCAAATACTGTCAGAAAAGAACTTCCTCTCCTGCCACCTTCTGGCAGTAAATCCAACCTATTTTTAACTCGGGCCTCTGCTTAAGTGCTTTTGGCTAAAAGAGAATCCCCACTTCTAAGACTCCCAGGCAGCCACAGTCTCCCTGGCTTCTCTGCTCACTCCATCCCTAGAAGGCTCAGGAACTGCTCAGATGTTCCTGACTTCCCAGCCACTTGTCCCGGGAGAGGAGGCTCCCTCAACTCTGGGTGCTCACTGTGGGCACCCACAGACAGACAGCCCCTCAGCAGGGTGCAGGTGGGAGAGGATCTCTAGGGGACGTCATCGCATGGGCACTGCGGGGATGGTGCCATGGAGTGTGTGAGGACAGCCTGGAGCCAACAGACCGCAGAGTCTTGCTCCAGGAGGGTACGCGTGTGCACAAAGGCGCCCTGTGTGAAAAGGGCGTGCTCTGTTGTGAGTGTGAATGTTTTTGTGACTGCTTATGCTGTGAAACATAAACACAGCAGCCTCCATCCTTTTGATCATGCTGCCCCCTCTGCTGGCCTGTCTCCCCTCATAGTCCCTCCTAGCCGACACCCACACCCCAGCTGGCAAACTGCCAATCATCCCTCAAGCCTCTCATCTCTCCCAAAGTCTTCCCTGACAACCCTGGCCAGAGGCCCGGCCAAATGTCCGCCAGAATCTGGGTTGGACACCCGGGGGTTAGCATGATGCCTGCTGTGTGCTTAGCCTGCAAGGAGGGAGGAAGGCTCTCAAGGCCGTTTTGGGGGTCGTTTTAGGAGGCCACTGAGAAAATTCGCTTTTTCCACTGTCAGACCAGGTCCTGCCAGGCCCTGAAGGGTACCCAAGTGACAAACCTCAGGGCACAGAGAGGTGCCAGGGTCATCCACCATGCCCAGGGTGCTTAGTGGTGCAGAGAGGCCTGGCCGGCGGTCTGTGCCCAGAGTGAGCAATGCAGGTGCCAGGGTAGTCAGATGTGGGCATGGCCCCACGTGGAATTGGGCAGCTTCTGCAGATTTCTCCTCAGGGCCCTCCCTGGAGGCTCAAGGTCTGGCCTCTGTGTGTGTGTGTCTGTGTGTGTGTGGGTGTGCACATGTACATGCATGTGTGCAGGCATGTCTGTGGTGTGGGAAACATGAACATGATGTGGAGACATGTGAAAGATATAAAATAAGGCCTCAATTGAACTTCTAAAGATTTCTCCTGTCTCAAGCTTAGCTCTTACTCTTCCCAGCCCCCTCCACTCCCTGCCATTGTCTTCTTCACCAGCACAAGGCAGGGGTGGGTAGAGGGCTCCCAGGGTCCCTGGGAAGAATCTGGTGGGCACTGCGTGTGCTGCTGGGTGTGGGCACGTGTCTGTGCGTGCACATGGGGATGTGAGTGAGAAGACCCTGCCACTCCCGTGTCCGTGTACACCCTTGGGGTCCTAGAGGTTGTTTTAGTGTCTCCCGTGGCTGTTGACGTGAATTGTCAGTTTCCAGTGGGTGTGAATGTGGCTCCGATCTCGTCCCTCCCACCTCCTCCCTCTTCCGATTTTCTTGACTCTAAGGTTTGCTGGGTTGGCTTGGCTGGGATTGTCACTGGGTCTGTGTTAGAGAATTGTAGCATCTGTTGAATGCCAGCCCTCAAGTGTGTCACTCCATGTGACCCCTGATGCAAGCACGGCTCAGGGTACAGCACAGCTCAAGGGGCTCAGGGTACCTGGGAGCCCCTTGACCTGTGTGTGCTGGTGTTTGCATGAGTGTGGTATAGACATCGGGGCGTTGGTGCATGCCTAATGCCCAGGAATGGCTTGAGTGTGAGGGCCTCACAATGGGTGGAATGTGCACACATGGATACGTGTGAGTGGTGGATGAGTGTGTGTGCGTGTTCCTGCCGCGTGGTGCCCCAGCCCTCTTGTGGGTGCCTGACCTGGTCCCTCGGCCCTGTAGGGGGCCTCTCCCACTTCAGCTGTGTGAACAAAGCACCTGCTTTCCTCCCTGCTTTGCCCCCAGCCTTCTCTCCCTCAGCACTGAGTTTGATTGACTGTGTGGGGTTGCAAGGGTGTGAGATTATATGAATGGTTGTGCACTGAAGTGTGTACCATTGAATGAGAAGCCCTAGCATCCACGGGCCAATGCCAGCCTCTCAGGGGCAGGCTGGTGGACCCCCGGCGAGTTAAGCCTAGCTCTCCCAGGTTCCTAGGCTGGCCCATCTATCCTTTAATAGCCAGGTTTGGAGACAGCCCTATAATTACCTGGGGCCAGATGCTGTGGTGAAGGCTAAGAGTTTCGTGCTGGCCAGGCGCGGTGGCTCACACCTGTAATCCAAGCACTTTGGAGGCCAAGGTGGGCGGATCACCTGAGGTCCGGAGTTCAAGACCAGCCTGACCAACATGGTGAAACCCCACCTTTAAAAAAAAAAAAAAAGAGTTTGGTGCTCTTGGGGAGCACACTCTGGGGTGGGGTCATATCTGCCCCTCCCCCAGGCCATGCTAGAGACTGGAGGAGGCCAGATCTCCAGGGGGTCAGATCACAGGCCAGATCCCCGGGTTCAGCCTGAAGCTGCTCTGGGCCCAGTGTGTCTCTGGTGAGCCGGCCCCAGCACATCTGGGCGATCCCATCAGCGTCGCTCTTCCCCAGGCTGTTGCCCACGGGCTACGGACACCGAGCCTGTTTCCCACCACCTCCCACCGGGGCCCCTCTTGCCAGTCCATGCCCCCAATCCAGCTCATGCCCCTTGTCCCCACCCCCGTATCCTCCCACCCCCCTCATCCCTGTCTTTGTCTCCTGGTCCCAGCTTGTGTCTTTCATTCCAATCCGTGATCCCCCAGCCTCATCACCACCACCTCCAGTCCACGCCTCTGTCCCCGCCATGTGCCTCCAGCCCAGTCCGTACCCCTGGTTTGCCAGCTGGACAGAACATGGAGGGTGAGGGAAAATGGTGAGATTTGGGTGCTGAGTAGGTCTGGGCTGGATGGCTGTGGACTGAGCCCATGTCCACTCCCAACCCCATGGCATCTACAACCACTGGGAAAGAAGAGAATGGAGATTAGAGAAACGGACAGAGAGTGGGCTGGGTCCTAGCCAACCCTGCCCCAGGCCTGAGAACAGAGAATCCTATAGCGCAGCTGCTTGCCTCCCCTCGAGGGTCAACACCCACTCTCAGCCCTTCCACGCACCACAAACGCTTCCCAACCTCCCCTCACAGCTCTGGCAGGTCACAGCCCCAGTGCTGCGCCACCTAGTGGATATCGGCAGACTTGCAGGCCCCGAGTGGCAAACCCACGTGGCAGCCAAGCTTAGACCCCAGCAGGGAGTGCAAATAGCTCCTTCAATACTACCCACAGCGCTGCTGGAGTGACCTCTCACCCAGAAGGGAGGGGTGGGGCAGCTCTGAACTTCCCTCTCCAAGCCAAAATCTCTGTTCAGCTGTTTGATGTTCCTGTGGGTTTTCACCCCGGGGAGGATGGGAAGAGGAGGGATGTGTGTGATTTCTACCTGGGTTGGGGGCATTCACCTGTGAGAACCTCTGGGAATGCCAGTGTGTCGGATGGGAGCCCTCTTTGTGCCCTTGCTGGAGGCGGCCGGCAAGAGACAAAACAAGGGGAAGAAGACCGTGCCCAGGGTGAGGCTGCTGGCCGTGTGGCGGGGGTCTGCCAGCTTGGAGCCTGCACAGCTCACTGACTCGAACTTCCTTTGCCTGGGGCTGTGCTTCGGGGTGGGACAGCAGGATGAGCAGAGTGTCCAGGTCCTGGGGCACCATCTGGCGGCCACCAACCAGCCAATTCTAAGGGCACCCAGTTGCTGGGGTGGGGCAGTAGAAAGGAGGGAGCTCTTCCTGACTTCCCCTTCACCAGCTGTGGCCCTATTGCCATCTGCGCCTCTCCCCCATGTCTTGCTCAGTCCCATATCTGAAGCTATTCTGTTCTGCCCCATTCTGTTATCTCCTCTCCTATCCATCAGCAGGCATTGGGTCTGCACTCGGGTCTCTTTTCTTCTCTCCCTCCAGTCTCTGCCCTCAGGCCCTACCACTGTGCCTGGTGACATCTCACGACTGCCTTGGCCAGGTTGCCCTGGGCTCTGCAGACCTTGTCACAAAGCAGGGCCCTGTACCAGACAGGCTCAGGGTCACTGGTGTCTGGCCATCTCAGTGCAGACCTCTCTCCCCAGTCCCCATTACATGCTTTGGGATTGAAAGCCTCCCCTGAGGGAAAAATCCTCAGCAGGGCTCTGTAGCTTTTAAAAATGATTTCATTTATTATTGACTTATTTTTGAGAGACAGAGTCTTGTTCTGTCATCGAGGCTGGAGTACAGTGGCGTGATCTCAACTCACTGCAATCTCCGCCTCCTGGGTTCAAGCAATTCTCCTGCCTCAGCCTCCTGAGTAGCTGGGACTACAGGCACGTGCCACCACACGCCTGGCTAATTTTTGTATTTAATACAGACTGGCTTTCGCCATGTTGGCCAGGCTAGTCTTGAACTCCTGACCTCAAGTGATCTGCCCACCTTGGCCTTCCAAAGTGCTGGGATTACAGGTGTGAGCTACCATGCCTGGCCAATTTACTTATTTATTTTAAACACAGGGGTGCCTGAGCGAGGTGGCTCACACCTGTGATCCCAGCATTTTGGGAGGCTGAGGCAGGCAGATCACCTGAGGTCAGGAGTTCGAGACCAGCCTGACCAACACGGAGAAACCCCGTCTCTACTAAAAATACAAAATTAGCCAGTTATGGTGGTGCATGCCTGTAATCCCAGCTACTCGGGAGGCTGAGGCAGGAGAATCACTTGAATCTGGGAGGTGGAGG
>PVKV010038328.1:0-14014 GCA_004027835.1 Alouatta palliata
CCCGTCTCTACTAAAAATACAAAAATTAGCTGGGCATGGTGGCACGTGCCTGTAGTCCCAGCGGCTCGGGAGGCTGAGGCAGGAGAATTGCTTGAACCCAGGAGGCGGAGGTTGCAGTGAGCCGAGGTCGTGCCATTGCACTCCAGCCTGGGTAACAAGAGCTAAAAAACTCCGTCTCAAAAAAAAAAAAAAAACCTGCTGACACTGAATAGGGTGCAGATTTATTTAACGATTAGCTAAAGCAGGCCAGGTGCGGTGGCTCACGCCTATAATCCCAGCACTTTGGGAGGCCGAGACAGGCAGATCAATTCAGACCAGGAGTTCAAGACCAGCCTGGCCAACATGGTAAAGCCCTTTCTCTACTAACGATAAAATATTCGCTGGGCATGGCGACACGCACCTGTGGTCCCAGCTATTCAGGAGGTTGAGGCACAAGAATTGCTTGAACCTGGGAGGTGGAGGTTGCAGTGAGCCAAGATTGCACCACTGCACTTCAGCCTTGGCGACGGAGTGAGACTCTGTCTAACAAAAAAATGACTAAAGCATGAAATTTTACTGTCTTGCACATAGACCTTTGTAATCTTTGTTATAATCTGCAGCTAATGATCGGAACCTCTATATTATACCCTCCAATGAAAAGAGAACAACGCTGACATAAAAGACTTCTTTCTTTTAAATTTTCCTATAAAAACTTTTCTCCTTGTGACAGATTCCAGAACACTCCCAACTTTGTGGTCATCACATTTGGCTTTCAATAAACCTTTACAAAATTATTTCTGTCTCAAAAACCCTAATTTCTTTTTTTTTTTTTTTTTTTCCTTTGAGACTGGGTCTCACTCTGTTGCCCGGGCTGAGTGCAATGGTGTAGTTACAATTCACTGCAGTCTCGACCTCCTGGGCTCAAGCGATCCTCTCACCTCAGCCTCCCAAGTAGCTAGGACTACAGGCATGTGCCACCATGCCCAGCTAATTTTTTATTTGTTGTAGATATGGGGTCCCACTATGTTGCTCAGGCTGGTCTCAAACTCCTAGGATCAAGCAATCCTCCCACCTCGACCTCCTGAAGCACTGGGAGTACAGGCATGAGCCACCATGCCTGGTCAACAGCCTTAATTTTGATGATATTCAGTTACATACTTCTATGTCTGAAGCTTTATAACAAGCATATTTTTATACTAAGAAAAAAATGTAAATGATTATAAACTTTGTTAATATATAATATGTTAATATAGAGATCTGGGTGCCATGGCTCATGCCTGTAATCCCAGCACTTTGGGAAGCCGAGGTGGGAGGATCACCTGAGGTCAGAAGTTCGAGACCAGCCTGGCTAACATGGCAAAACCCTGTCTCTACTAAAAATACAAAAAAGTTATCCAGGCAGGGTGGTGGGAGCCTGTAATCCCAGCTACTTGGGAGGCTGAGGCAGGAGGATTGCTTGAATCCAGGAGGTGGAGGTTTCAGTGAGCTGAGATCATGACATTACACTCCAGCCTGGGTGACAGAGCAAAACTTCGTCTCAAAAAAAAGAAAAGAAAAAAATATGTTAATATAAAAGAAATAACGAAAACAATGTACTATTCTTCCAATTCAAGAAGTTAAAGTTAATAAACCTAAGAAATTAGTCCAACAAAAAAACAAAAGGCTAAATGAATATGGAAAATAGAAATAAGTGAGGCTGATAAATTAATGCATGAAGTATTTTATTTTAGGAAAAAATAAACCTAGTTAGAAATAAAGTAAAAAATCATGGCATTAAGGATGTGAAGGAAGGTTGGGTGTAGTGGCACATGCCTGTAATCCTGGCATTTTGGGAGGCTGAGATGGGAGAATCACCTGAGGCCAGTAGTTCAAGACTAGCCTGGGCAAAACAGTGAGATCTCATCTCTTAAAAAACAAAAAAAAAAAACAAAAAAAAACAGTGGGCACAGTGGCTCACACCTGTAATCTCTTCTAATCTTAACACTGAGGCTGAGGCAGGCAGATCACAAGATCAGGAGATCAAGACCATCCTGGCCAACATGGTGAAACCTTGTCTCTACTAAAATACAAAAAATTAGCCAGGTGTAGTGGTGGGCACCTGTAATCCCAGCTACTCAGGAGGCTCAGGCAGGAGAATCGCTTGAACCCAGGAGGCAGAGGTTAGAGTGAGTCGGGATCGCACCACTGTACTCCAGCCTCGGCAACAGTGCGAGACTCCGTATCAAAAAAAGAATTCTACGAAGACTTGCCTTAACTGTCTGCTTAACTGTTTGTTTTTTCCCATTCTCGTCTCTGAATACAGTAAGTGATATGAAGGAAAAGCACGCAGTGTCAGGAGCTCACAGCAGGGAGGCCAGACTTGGGTCCGTAGAGAGACTTCAGGAGTTTAATTTCAAACATGCTGGATTTAAGATGCTTTTGAGACATCCAGGTGATAATGCTGGGGAGGTAATCAGGTAGATGAATCTGAAGCGTGGAAGCAAGGCCTTGTCTAGAGCTGGAAGTGTGGGACTCACGAGTAAATCACTGGTAACTAAAGTCATAAAGGACGATATCCTCTCAATGGAGAGTAAAATAAACGGTAAGGGTCTCATATTGAGCAATAAGAAATCCACAACAAAAGATAGAGGAAGATGAGTCACAAAGAGATGGGGAAGCAGCAGTCACAGAGGTCGGAGGAAACTCACAGAGTGCAAGTGATGGAAGGCACCAGAAGAGAACACAGGATGCCTGAGGGAGGGCACGGCCAGCAGTCCTTAACGCGGGTGAAAGGTCAGCTGAGATGAGGGATTAAAACAACCTTTGAACCTAGAGACACGGAGGTCCCCCGAGACCTTACCAAGAATAATCTTGGTGAGTAGAGATGGCTGCATCCAGCTTGGAGGAGGGGAAGGAATGAGTGAAGAGGGAAGGGAACCCTTTAAAGGATTTTAGCTGGAAAGTGGAGAAAAGCGATCGTGAACAAGGTTGATTTTGCAGCTTGGAAGCTGTGGAATCTGAAGTACATTAAATGCTGATTGGAAGCATTCAGCATCAAGGGATAGATAGAAATCACAGAAGGGCTACAATTATAAACCTGAAAAACTCAAGAGACTCAAATGAGAAAGCATTAGGAATGCATTCAGTCAGCTGGCTGTTTAAAAATCAATAAAAAAAAAATCAATAGCCTTCTAAATACAGATCGCTATTTGGAATGTCAAAATAGAAGTTATAATGAAAGAAAATAATCCATACCCAATGACAGCAAAATGCCATGAGATGCCTAGGAATAAACACAACAAGACACGCAGGATCTATTTGAAGAAAACAATAAAATCCCAGCAAGGGCCACGGGAGGAAAACTGAACAAAGGGCGAGAGAAACCTTAGGAAAAAAGAGTCAGTTTTTCCTCAGTTAGCCCATACGTCTCTCACATTAACAATTAAAATGTTAATAGGATCTGGGCCGAACGTTACTATGTGATTGTGAAAAAGAGCAATGGAGTGGGTTTTGAACAGCCAGCTTTAAAAATGTGCTATAAATCTCACTAGAGTAATAAAGAGAACATGTCAGTGACAAAAGCAGACAGATCAATGGACTAAAATAGTGAGCCTGAAATAGGCCAATTGTGGGAACATAAGCAAACAGACAATTCTAACCTATGAGTAAAAAATGGATTTTTAATACATTGTGTTGGGACAACCAGCTTGCCATGGGGGAAACTGCACAGCTGTTTCCGGCATTGAACCTCACGCCTCAACAGATGCCAATAGCCTGGAAAAGGGCGCAGCAGGGATTTCTGGGTCAGAATCTGGGATGCGTTCACTGTGTGAAATCTGAGTAAGCTGACCACTTATGATGTGGGCACTTCTATGTACATGTTATACTTCAACCAAAAGTATACACTCCCCTCTTGCCAGCTCAAAAAAGTAAATGCCACAGAAGGCCTGGAAGAAAAGAGGTGTATATTTTTATAATCCTAATTGCAGACTCCAGAAATACAGAGGGAAACACTGATACATTTGACTGCCTATGACCCCTGCACAGAAAAAGAAGAACATGAACAAGAATGAAAGACAAACGAGGCCAGGTGAGGTGGCTCACGGCTGTAATCCCAGCACTTCGGGAGGCCAAGGCGGGTGGATCATGAGGTCAAGAGATCGAGACCATCCTGGCTAACATGGTGAAACCCCGTCTCTACTAAAAATACAAAAAAAATTAGCCAGGTGTGGTGGCGGGTGCCTGTAGTCCCAGCTACTCCGGAGGCTGAGGCAGGAGAATTGCTTGAACCCGGGAGGCAGAAGTTGCAGCGAGCCAAGATCAAGCCACTACACTCCAGCCTGGTGACAAAGAAAGACTCCGTCTAAAAAAAAAAAAAAAAAAAAAAAGACAAATGAAAAATCTCTGCAACATGATTGCCAAATGCGGAATATTTGTAATAGCTCAGAAAAATTGCTAAAAATCCTTTATAGACACATACATACACACATATATACACACACATTTATGAGAGACTCTTACCGATCCATGTTTTAAAGACTGAATTGAAAAATGGGCAAGTACCTGATGGGCAAGCTAAAAAAAGATAAATTACTCAATTACAATATGAATAAGAACATTCAGTACCATTCCTAATAAAAGAAACACTAATTACAACCATAAAGAAGTATCATTTATTGCCAGTGAGATTGGCAAAGATGAAAGACTAACATCTGTGGCAGATATGTGAAGCAGCAGGGCTCTCAGGCATTGGTACAAATTCCCCCAAGAGGACTTGAGCACAATATACCAAAATGGAAGCAAGCAGACACCTCACCCCCCAATCCAGCTTCCAGGGAGTCACCCTAAGGAGATAACTGCACAATTGGATGAAAATGTAAGCACGGCTGGGCACGGTGGCTCCCGCCTGTAATCCTGGCACTTTGGGAGCCAAAATGGGAGGACTGCTTGAGCCCAGGAGTTCAAGCCCAGCCTCCAACCTGGGCAACATGGCAAGACGCCATCTCTCTTAAAAAAAAAAAAAAAAATTTACTGGGTGTGGTGACGAGAATTCAGGAGGCTGAGATAGGATGATGACATGAGCCCAGGAAGTCGAGGTGGCAATAAACTGTGATGGCACCACTGCCTGCCAGCCTAGGCAACAGAGTGAGAACCTGTCTCAAAACAAAACAAAAAAATAAATAAAAGTAAGCACAAGGATGCTCATTAATGGTTTGTTTTTTGAGATGGAGTCTTGCTCTGTTGCCCAGGCTGGAGTGCAATGGCGCCATCTCAGCTCACTGCAACCTCCACCTCCCAGGTTCAAGCAATTCTCCTGCTTCAGCCTCTGAGTAGCTGGGATTACAGGCACCTGCCACCACACTTGGGTAATTTTTCCTTGTTCAGTAGAGACGGGGTTTTGCCAGTTTGGCCAGGCGGGTCTCAAACTCCTGACCTCAAGTGATCCACCCACCTCGGCCTCCTAAAACGCTGGGATTACAGATGTCAGCCACCATGTTGTTTATATTAAAAATATCCTGAAATAGTCGAGACGTTCAATAATACAGAACTAAGTAACTGAAAAGTAACTTTTGGGATATACATACAATGAAATATTTTCAGCTTAACGCTTGTGTTTTATATTTACGGACACGAAAAATGTCTGCAACATAAGAACAAAACATCCTTTTCTTCCCTTTCCTTCCTACGTTTCCTTTTCTTTCTCCCTTCCCTCTCCTCTGACCACACATTAAAAAAAAAAAAAAAAAGAGAGAAGGAGAGCCAAAGAGTAGGCTGTGAGACGTTCCACATATGAACTATGATATTTGGGTGAAATTTATACTTTTTTTTTCATTTAAACCTACATCGTTAACAATATATATGCATATTTATACACACACATACATAGAAAATATATTTTTAAAGTCTCATTAAAATATTTTTATATCATTAAATGGTGAAATATTAGTAAAGTTTCAATTCTACTTTGCAGGTTTTTGTGTTTTCGGGATGGAAGAAAAAAATCACATGTGGTCAAAATTGCCCTTGGAAATCTCTTAAATCACTCAAAATACAACACACACAAACATATTTATAAATCAGAGACTAATATCCTCTCCTTGACCAGACCCAGCCCAGCTCCTACCAGCCCACTTCCCCAGTAGGCCTCAACCTTGCCCTGAGACTTGGAACAAACACTAAGGTAGTTTCTAAGAGCTCAAGGACACACCCCCATGAGGCTCCACCCACCCTTGAAGGGCCAGCCTGAGAAAACTCAAAGCTGCCCAAAGAATCTGTTTGTTCTAGCTGATACCTGAAGACAGGGCCCCCATCTACTAGCCTTGGAGGAGCCCAGCTTTCAAGAGTACCACTTAGCAAATCTAGGTGGGATTTATACAGACTGATGCCCCTTGCAGGTATCTGTAACTGTTTACTTCACTGACCCTGCTCAAGCCCCTGCCGCCCTCCTTAGACCACCTGCCACTCTCCCTGTGAAACACCCAGTCACCTCTGTACAAATGGAGGCTGAGCTCAGCTCACCATGGACTCTTCTCTTTTGCAATAGTTATTACTGATCAAAACCTGGGCCAGGCACAGTGGCTCACGACTGTAATCCCAGCACTTTCAGAAGCCAAGGTGGGTAGATCACTTGAGGTTTAGGAGTTCAAGACTAGCCTCCCCAACATGGCAAAACCTCGTCTCTACTAAAAATACAAAAATTAGCCAGGCGTGGTGGTGTGTGCCTATAGTCCCAGCTATTCCGGGGGATGAGGCATGAGAACTGCTTGAACCCAGGAGGCAGAGGTTGCAGTGAGCCAAGATTGTGCCATCACACTCCAGCCTAGGCAAGAGAGCAAGACTCTGTCTCAAAAAACCCCTGATCCCCCAAAAGAAACACACAAAAACCCAAACCAATCCTCACCCCTTTAACTAGTGCCCAGCTCTGTTTATCTTTGACAATGTACAGTTTCTCAATAAGTTCACTGCTTACTGGAAATAACTTATGAAAAGATTAAATGGATGTATTTTGATTCTCATTAATTTGTGAAGTACTCTGCTGTCTTATGTGATTTTTTCCTATGCTTCAAGAGAACATCAGGCATTTAAGTTGGACAAAAAGATCATTGTTCAGCTGTGACCATTAAATTAGGGTTTGTGACCCTCGAAAGGTAAGAGTTTCTCTTTCATCCTTATCCAAGACAGACTTCTCTTCTGTGCAGAAACAAAAAAAAAATTTTTTTTTTGAGACAGGGTCTCGCTCTGTTGCCCAGGCTGAAGTGCAGTGGTGTAATCTTGGCTCACTGCAACCTCTGACTCCCCAGTTCTAAGGGATTCTCCTGGCTCAGCCTCCCGAGTAACTGGGATTACAGATGCATGTCACCACACCTGGCTAATTTTGTATTTTTAGTAGAAAGTGGGTTTCACCATGTTGGCCAGGCGGTCTCGAACTCCTGACCTCAAGTGATCCACCAGTCTCCACCTCCCAAAGTGCTGGGATTACAGGTGTGAGCCATCACACCTGGCCAGAAATTTAAATTTTTTACGCAGTCAGGTTTCCCGTCTTTTCCTGTATCTTTATAGTATACTACAAAGGCTTTTCCAGAATTCTGAAATCTTTCCTTTCACGGCAGTAGTACATGGCAATGTCACATGAGAATTGTCTTATAAGCTTGCTCTACCCTTTCCCTCCACCCATTTATTCCCTGCAAACAACCAGAGTGAGCTTTTTATTATTATTATTTTTGAGACAGAGTCTGACTCTGTCACCCAGGCTAGAGTATAGCAGCAAAATCCTGGCTCACCGCAACCTCCACCTCCAGGGTTAAAGCAATTCTCCTGCCTCAACCTCTCAAGTAGCTAGGAAGGTGGCACACAGATGTGTGCCACCACGCCTGGCTAATTTTGTATTTTTAGTTTAGATGGGGTTTCACTAAGTTGGCCAAGCTGGTCTCGAATTCCTGACCTCAGGTGATCCGCCCACCTCGGCCTCCCAAAGTGCTGGGATTACAGGCGTGAGCAACCACGCCTGGCCAGAGTGATCTTTTTAAAAAACAAAACTGATCATATCATCCTCACCTGCTTAAAACCCTTAAATTTTTTCCCCCACTCTCTTAAGATAAAAATCTAAAGTCCTTAATATGCCTGGAAGGCACACTCTGTCCCTTCACTTCTCCCCATTTGGCTCCCCATGGCTATTCCTGGAACACATTGATGTAGCCCTCAAACCAGAGGTCATTCTACTTGAAATGCTGTTTCCCTTTACACAGCTGCCAACTTCTCATACTTCAGATCTCCACTCCAATGTCACCTTCCCAGAGAGGACCTCCTAAAGAAGTCTGTCATCCTTTTACTCATTGCCATGTGACCTCCAAAGCACTAATCACAATCTGGAGTTATTTTAATTTAATCGCATTATTGATAAAGTACCCAACTTGAATGTAAGCCTCTTGAGGGCAGGAACCTTGTGGTGGTGTGCAGTCAAAATGTTCAACAACAGGTTCTCAGAAAACCTAAAGCCCTGATGTACATCGTTTGTCAATTTCCACAGTGTACTCACTACCGCCATATCTAATTTCAAATAGTGTGACATTAACCTGTTGCAAATTTTCTGGAAAATTTAACAATTGGCTTTCAAAAGCCAGTCCAGGCCAGCTCCAGCACACCACTGGCATCTCATCTGGCTTACTGATTACTGCAAATAAATAGAACTAGGAACATAGCAGGCACAGAGGACGAGTTCCATAAACGTGTTGAACATTCAGTTAGGATAAAATAATTCTCGATTCTATTCTAACAAATAGACTGCAGCTAATTGAGTCTCCTTTGGTGCTCTAGCTGCCAAACTATGTAAGAAGTCCTCTAAAACTTGTAGAGAATTACTCCAGAAAGAACTTGTTCAATGGTCACCAAACTAGACCCTGAATTAAGGAACTTTCCTTCCTCCTAGCAGAGTCTCCATTTATCTACTTTGTTTTCTTCTGAAACCTGAAAGGCTGAATGATTTCAGCTAGAAAAAGCAGAGAAGACAAGCAAATATATCAAGGGGGTTTGTAGGAGGCTAGGAAAAAAGCTAGTTCAGCTGAATTTTGGCAGCATTTGAACTTTTTTTTTTTTTGAGACAGAGTCTCGCTCTGTTGCCCAGGCTGGAGTGCAATGGCGCAATCTCAGCTCACTGCAACCTCTGCCTCCTGGGTTCAAATGATTCTCCCGCCTCAGCCTCTTGAGTAGCTGGGGTTTGCAGGCATGTGCAACCATACCTGGCTAATATTTGTATTTTTAGTAGAGATGGGGATTCACCATATTGGCCAGGCTGGTCTCAAACTCCCAACCTCAAGTGATCCACCTGCCTCAGCCTCCTCAGGTGTTGGGATTACAGGTGTGAGCCACCACGTCCAGCCAGCATTTGAACTTTGAAGGTGCGGTGAGGTTGAAGGGACAATACTGGAGATTGGGGATAACAGCTATGTGACTGACAACAACGGAAGTGAGTCAGGCAGAGTGGCTGCTTCAAAGTTTTGCTCCAGTCACAAATGGGCTTTTCCAGTGACATCTCTTTGAGGTGCTCTTATAGAGACTTTACATGCTTTTCAATGCTTCTTTTAGATGCTAAACCAACTCCTTTGATTACACACTATGTGAAGTCTGGCCACAAGGGAGAGGTCGTGGTTGCATTACCCAGATCACAGCCACACACCCTGGGGCTGTAAGGGTCTGTGCTGCAAACCTAGGGTGAAGCCCAAAGCCATGGATATGCAGACAGGACTTTAACTGTCCATTCACATATCACTGAACCAAGGGATGCCTGGTGTTACGGGACTGGATGCTTCTGTCCCTCCAAAAGTCATAGGCGGAAATCCTCAATATCACATGTGGATGTGGGGCCTTTGGGGGTAATTAGGTCATGAAGGTGCAGCACTCATGAATGGAAGTAGTGCCCTTAAAAAAGAGATCATAAGGTTGGGGGCAGTGGTTCACACCTGTAATTCCAGCACTTTGAGAGGCCAAGGAAGGTGGATCATGAGGTCAGAGGTTCAAGAACAGCCTGGCCAACATGGTGAAACCCCATCTCTACTAATAGTACAAAAATTAGCCGGGCATGGTGATGGGCACCTGTAGTCCCAGCTACTCAGGAGGCTGAGGGAGAAGAACTGTTTGAACCCAGGAGGCAGAGGTTGCAGTGAGCCGAGATTGTGCCACTGCACTCCAGCATGGGTGACAGAGCAAGACTTTGGGGAAAAAAACAAAAAACAAAAAAGATCACAGATGTACCACCCAATTTAAGAAAGGAAATTTTTTTTTTTAATAAAAATAAAAGAGAGGAGAGAAAACTCTTTCCCCTCTTTCTGGATGGGAGGACACGACAAGAAGGCAGCTGTGTGCAAGCTGAGAAAAGAGCCCTCACTAGAACCCAAATATACCAGTGCCTGATCTTGAACTTCGAGCCTCCAGAATGATGAGAAAGATGTTTCTGTTTTTATGAGCCACCCAGTCTGTGGTACATGCTATAGCAGCCTGAACTAAGATGCCTGGCTAGGGCTACAGCGACCAATCTCTTGAAGTTGTTCAGAATGAGTGGGGAGGCAGCCCCTTACCCCTGGCAGAGACCCTGCACTGGTCCCTTCTGTGTTTTAGTGAGTCTTTAATACTTTCATTGCAAAATTTTCCTTTATTGTTTTCTTGGACTACATACTCATGACTACTATTATTTTTTACTATCATTAGTTAAATGTCTTAAAATGTGTCCCTATTTAAAGTATTTGGGTGGGTGGATAATTACTAATTAATTCATTAGTTTATTTAGCTTGCTCTGTTTCCCAGGCTAGAGTGCAGTGGTGCAAACATAGGTCATTGCAGCCTTGAACCCCCAGGCTGAACCAATTCTCACGCCTCAGCCCCCCAAGTAGCTGGAACTAAAGGTGCATGCCTTTATGCCTGGAAGAAACATTCCTTTTTTTTTGAGACAGTGTCTTGCTCTGTCGCCCAGGCTGGAGTGCAGTGGCACAATCTTGGTTGAGTGCAACCTCTGCCTCCTGGGTTCAAGCGATTCTCATCCCTCAGCCTCCGGAGTAGCTGGGATTACAGGCGCCCACCACCACCCCTGGCCTAATTTTTGTATTTTTAGTAGAGATGGGGTTTCACTATGTTGGCCAGGATGGTCTCAAACTCCTGACCTCATGTGATCTGCCCACCTCGGCCTCCCAAAGTGCTGGGATTACAGGTGTGTGTTACTGCGTTCAGCAGGAAACGTTAGTTTTAAAAGAGACCTTTGTATTAAACATATAGTCATTAGAATGTATAAACATATTACTGATTAAAATGTAAGCATTTTAGTTTAACAGGTTTAACAGCTCGTTTTAAGGCAAAAAAATTAAGAACGGGGAGCAAGAAAGAAGAAAAAGAAGACGTGGAAGAACAAGAGGAAGAATTAAGTGAAAGGAAGAACTCATCTCCCAATCCTCCTGTTGACAGCAGTGCCTCCCAGAGGGTGGCCCACCATAACCTGCATCAGATTTGCTCGGTATACTTAAAAATATAAGTAAGTGAGGCCGAGCTCAGTGGCTCACACCTGTAATCCCAGCACTTTGAAAGGCCAAGGCTGGAGGATCTTGAGCTCAGGAGTTTGAGACTAGCCTGGGCAAAGAGTGAGACCTCGTCTCTACTAAAAATCAAAAAAATTAGCCAGGCATGGTGGCACATGCCTGTAGTCCCAGCTATTTGTGGGGCTGAGGTGGGAGGATTGCTTAAGCCCAGGAAGTGGAGGCTGTAGTGAGCCCTGATCATGCCACTGTACTCCAGGGTGACCTCATCTTTTTTTTTTTTTTTTTTTTTTTAGGCAGTCTCTCACTCTGTCGCCAGGCTGGAGTGCAGTGGTGTGATCTCAGCTCACTGCAACCACCACCTCTTGGGTTCAAGCAATTCTCCTGCCTCAACCTCCCGAGTAGCTAGGATTACAGGCATGTGCCACAACGCCTGGCTAATTTTGTATTTTTAGTAGAGACGAGGTTTCTCCATGTTGGCCAGGATGGCTTCAATCTCTTGACCTCGTGATCCACCCACCTCGTGCTCCCAAAGTGCTGGGATTGCAGGCATGAGCCACTGTGCCCGGCTGAGACCTTATCTTTAAGAAAAAAAAAAGAAAGTAGGTAACTGATCCCCTAACTGCAGAATCAGCATCTGTGAGTGGAGAGAGTCCAAGAATCTTTCTGTTATTGAAGATCTAAGATGGCCAATTAGACAGAACTCCAGTGCATAACACCCAGCGAGAGAGACGCAGAAATCCAGAGATCTCCTAGCTCCAACCGAGGTACCAGGTGCATTTCAATGGGTCTGGTCCAAGGGTGAGCAAAGCCCACTTAGGGCAGACCAAGGCAGGGAGGGGTGCTGCTTCACCCAGAAAGTGCATCTGACCAGCGAGTCAGAGGCTCCACCTCTGACGCTCCGGTCCAGATACAGCGCTACCCCCAAAGCCTCAGCAATACACAGAACAGGGGATCTTTGCCAGTCAATCGCCGGGAAATACAAGTGCGGAGTTGAATAACAGTCTGCAGACTGAGCTATCATCCCCCCGCCCCCGCCCGGAGAGAGAGGGAGCTAAAAGCGGGAGCAGCTGGGCGGCCCCTACCCCGTGAAAAGCTGAAAGGGGGAGACTGTCGGGTGCTGCTGGGCAGGTCCCTAACCTCCCCCACAAACCCCAGAGGGCTGAAGCTCTGACTCTAGTGGGTTGTGTAGTCAGTGCCACAGTCTGAAAGGAACCCTGAATGATCCAGCCCAGTGGAGGAAGGGCACAACCCACCACTAGAGGGGTGGGACTGGGCTACATGTTTTAACAAAAAACAGGAAGCCTACGTAGTAGCAACAGGATGGCGTTCTCCACAACCCAGCAGCGCCTACAGGTCAGAGGAAGAGGCGGGTCTAATCTCCCAGCATAAACAAAAAAGACACAGGAAGCTTCCCTAGTAACCTGAAGGCGTCCCTAGAAACCCAGTAGTGCCCCCACAGGCAGACAAGCGACCTCTCAAGCAGCTCTCTGACACCACAGCCAGGTAAATCCACAAAGATGGGAAAAAAACCAGCGCAAAAAAGGTAAAACCATCAAAGACCAGAACACCTCTTTTCCTTCAAGGGATCACAACTTCTCAACAACACATGATCACATCTTGACCAAGAAGGAGTGTGAAGAATTGACGGAAATAGGTTCAGAAGGTGGATAATAACAAACTTCTCAGAGCTAAAGGAACACGTTCTAACTCAATGCAAAGAAACCAAAAACCTTGAAAAAAGGTTAGACGAAATGCTAACGAGAATAACCAGCTTAGAGAAGAACATAAACGATTTGATGGAGTTGAAGAACACAGCACGAGAACTATGTGAAGCAAACACAAGTTTTAATAGCCGAATTGATCAAGCAGAAGAAAGGATATCAGAGATTGAAGATCAACTCAATGAAATAAAAAGAGAAGGCAATACGAGAGAAAAACAAGTGAAAAGAAATGAACAAAGCCTCCAAGAAATATGGGATTATGTGAAAAAACCTAATCTACCCTTGATCAGTGTACCTGAATGTGACGGGGAGAATGAATCCAAGCTGGAAAACACACTCCAGGATATTATCCAGGAGAACTTCCCAAGCCTAGCAAGGCAATCCAAATTTCAAATTCAAGAAATACAGAGAACTCCACAACGATATTCTTCAAGAAGAGCAACACCAAGGCACATAATTATCAGATTCACCAGGGTTGAAATGAAGGAAAAAATGTTAAGGGCAGCCAGAGAGAAAGGTCAGGTCACCCACAGAGGGAAGCCAATCAGACTCACAGCAGATCTCTCAGTAGAAACTCTACAAGCCAGCCGGGTGTGGTGGCTCACGCCTGTTATCCAAGCACTTTGGAGGCCAAGGTGGGTGGATTACCTGAGGTTGGGAGTTCAAGACCAGCCTGACCAACATGGTGAAACCCTGTCTTTAAAAAAAAAAAAAAAAGAAAGAAAGAAAGAAACTCTACAAGCCAGAATAGAGTGGGGGCCAATATTCAACATCCTTCAAGAAAAGAACTTTCAACCCAGAATCTCATATCCAGCC
>PVKV010038329.1:0-14013 GCA_004027835.1 Alouatta palliata
AAAAAAAAAAAAAAAAAAAAAAAAAAAAAAAAACTATCATTAGAGTGAACCAGCAACCAACAGAATGGAAAAAAAAATTTTCAATCTACCCATCTGACAAAGGGCTAATATCCAGAATCTACAAAGGGCTAATATCCAGAATCTACAAAGAACTAAAACAGATTTACAAGAAAAACACAAACAAACCCATCCAAAAGTGGGCAAAGGATATTAACAGACACTTTTCAAAAGAAGACATATATGAGGCCAACAAACTTATGAAAAAAATGCTCATCATCAATGATTCCTAGAGAAATGCAAATCAAAACCACATTGAGATGCCACCTCATGCCAGTTAGAATGGCTATCATTAAAAAATCTGGAGACAACAGGTGCTGGAGAGGATGTGGAGAAATAGGAACACTTTACACTGTTAGTGGGAGTGTAAACTAGTTCACCCATTGTGTAAGACAGTGTGGCACTTCCTCAAGGACCTAGAAATAGCAATGCCATTTGACCCAGCAATCCCATTACTTGGTATATATCCAAAGGATTATAAATTGTTCTGTTATAAAGACACATGCACACATATGTTCATTGCGGCACTGTTTACAATAGCAAAGACCTGGAACCAACCCAAATGCCCATCGACGATAGACTGGACAAGGAAAATGTGGCACATATACACTATGGAATACTATGCAGCCATAAAAAGCGATGAGTTCATGTCCTTTGTAGGGACATGGATGAATGTGGAAACCATAATTCTCAGCAAATGACACAAGAACAGAAAATCAAACACCACATGTTCTCACTCATAGGTGGGTGTTGAACAATGAGAACACATGGACACAGGGAGGGGAGCATCACACACTGGGATCTTTTGTGAGGGGCCAAGGGAAAGACAGTGGGGGGAGTGGGGAGATCGGGGAGGGATAACATGGGGAGAAATACCAGATGTAGGTGATGGGGGGATGGAGGCAGCAAACCACTTTGCTGTGTGTATACCTGTGCAACAATCCTGCATGATCCGCACATGTACCCCAGAACTTAAAGGACAATAAAAAAAAAAAACTTATTATCACTTTGAATAAATTTTTTACCCCGATGTCTTTTTCTACTTCCTCTTTAAGGCCAATAACTCTTAGATTTCCCATTTTGAGGCTATTTTCTAAATCTTGTGGGCATGCTTCATTTTTTTTTATTATTATTTTTTCTCCTCTGACCATGTATTTTCAAATAGGCTCACTAATTCTTTCTTCTGCTTGATCAGTTTTTCTGTTGAGAGACTCAGATGCATTCTTCAGAGTGTTCATCGAATTTTTCAGCTCAAGAATTTGTTTGATTTTAAAAAATTATTTCAATCTTTTTGTTAAATTTATGATAGGATTCTGAATTCCTTCTCTGTGTTATTTTGAATTTCTTTGAGCTTCCTCAAAACAGATACTTTGAATACCCTGTCTGAAATATTGTGTATCATTGTTACTCTGGGATTAGTCATAAGTGCCTTATTTAGTTCCTTTGGGGAGACGACGGTTTTCCTGGATGTTCTTGATGTTTGTGGATGTTTGTTGTTGTCTGGGCATTGAAGAATAAGGCATTTATTGTAATATTCAAAGTCTGGGCTTGTTTGTACCCATCCTTTTTGGGAAGGCTTTCCCAGTATTCAAAGTGTTGTGATGTAACTCTTTGGTCATTGAAGCTGTATATGCATGAGGAGGAACCCCAAGCCCAGGAACACCGTGACTCTTGCAGATTCATAAAGGCCCTGACTTAGTGATCTTGGGTAAGATTAGAACGAACTCCCTGGATTATCAGACAGGGACTCTCATTCTTTTCCATAACTTTCACCCAAACAAGTGGAGTTCATATCTCTATTTTTAGCTGCCTGGAGCTGGGGGAAGAGTGACACAAGCATCCCAGAGGCCACCACCACTGGGACTCTGCTGGGTCAGACCTGAAGCCAGTACAGCACTGAGTCCTACCATAGGCTTGTGGCTACCCCTGCCTGATTAGCAGTGATGTTCACTTAAGGCCCAAAGGCTCTTCAGTCAGCAGATGAGAAATCCAGCCAGGATTGTGCCCTTCCCTTCCGGATGGCAAGCTCCCCCTGGCCCAAGGAAGGTCTAGAATTGCCATCCAGGAGCCAGAGCCTGGAGTCAGAGACCTTAGGAATCTAAGTAGTGGTCTATTCTACCATGGCTGAACTGGTACCCAAGTCACATGACAAAGTCCTTCCTGTTCTTCCTTCTTATTTTCTTAAAGCAGGAGACTCTTCTGTGGCCACCACTGCCTCAGGCCTGCAGCAAATACTGCCTGGCTACCTCTAGATTCACTCAATGTCCATGGGCTCTTCAAACAGCATATGATAAATGCTCCAGGCCTAGGTCTCTTCCATCAGGGCAGTGAGCTCTGCTCTGGCATAAGGTGGGTCCAGAGATGCTACCCAGGAGCCAAGGCCTGGAATTGGGGGCCCTAGGAGCCTGTTTGGTGCTCTAATCCACTGTTACTGAGCTGATACCCAAGCTGCAAGACAAAGTACTCTTTACTCTTCCCTCTGCTTTTCTCAAGGAAGAGTGTCTCCTCCTGGCAACCACAGCTGGGAATGTGTTGGGTCATACTTGAAGCCAGCACAGTCCTGGGTCTCACCCAAGGCCAACAGCAAGCACTGCCTGGGTACTGCTGATGTTTATTCAAGTCTTAAGCGTTCTTTAGTTAGCAGTTCTTAGGATCCTGCCAGGACTGGATTCTAAGGCAGTGGGTCCTCTTCTGGCCCAGGTTGTGTCTAGAAATATCATCCAGGAGATAGGGCCTGGAATGGGGCCTCAGTACTCTGCCTGGTGCCTTACCTTGCTGTGGCCGAGCTGGTATCCAAGTTTCAAGACAAAGTCCTCTTTACTTTCCTCCTCCTCTCTTCAAGCAGAAGGGAGTCTCTCCGGGTGCCATGAGCTGCCCTACCTGGGACTGTAAGCACTCCCTTCACTGCCCCCACTGGTGTTTTACTAAGTTGCATGCACCCCAAGTCTACTGGCCCTGAGCCCAGCATAGCACCCGGACTTGCCCCAAAATTGCGGTTTTTGTGGCTTTGACTGCTTTTGAAATTTATTTAGAATGCCAGGGCACTTTAGCCCACAATGGTGGGCCCAGCTGGAACTCAGGTTCTGACCACTGGGATAGGCAGTTCCTCTCTGGCTAGATTGGGTCTAAATGCTCCCTCCATTGGTACTGGCTGAATTCTGCTCTGTGTTCCTTTTCACTGTGACATATCAGCTCTGAGGTCCAATGCAGAGTTCCACAATCACTGCTCTCTTCATCCCCCAGCAATTCACGACTGTCTTTTCTACCCTCTCAGTGCCTCTTCCCTTGCTATAGTGTTAAAACCAGACACCGTAATCACTCATCTGATTTTTGGTTCTATAAAGACTCTCTTTTATGCAGATAGTTGTTCGATTTGGTGTTCTTCCTGGTTTGCCAGAAGGTTGCATTTGGCTATCGTGCTTCACTTCCTCCAGAAAAATGAAAACGAAAACAAAAACAAAACAACAACAACAGCAACAACTTGCATTTGTTAGAACTAGTAAGAAACTATGTAACAGATACAAAAGTGTAGACATATTGTTGGCCTTTGGAAGCTCTTGGAAATACTGTGTTTGCATCTATTAGGCATTTCAGTAAATCATCTAAATTTGCTGAATCTAATGGTGGTGGGAGTGAGCACCTGTGACTGAAGATGAGTCACTTAGATTGTTGAAGAATAATTATTTATTTGGTCCTGTGTAAAAGAGAGGAAGTACAGAAGTGACAGGAAAAGGAGAGGGCCCTTACTCTCCTTTTTCTTTTCTTTTTTGTAGCCCCTCTTCCGTCCCTCCTTTCCTCAATCTCTTTCTTCTCTCTTTGCATAAACCCAAAAACTGTCTAATAAACTCAACATGTTAAAGAGTATTAGTGTCAGTTTATGTCATAATTATGTAGAAAAGGGCACAATACACACTCTTTGGCTCAGGAGTTTAGTGTTCATAGTTATGCACTTTTTCAGCAAGGTGTCTTTTTTCTTTTAAATTCAGAGTGCTAAACAGACTTCTGTTACTAAACCCAAATGTACATATGGTCATGCTTGTTATATGTTAACTTTACGAAGACATTGAAAAGTGCCTTAGGGAGTGAACTCATATTTGTTACTTCTAACTGTGAAAGTAGACATAACATGTACCTGGTTGAAGTTCTCATGTATTCAGAGTAATCTCTCTAAACAAATGCAATTAAAAATGATACTAACCTGTCAACAGGACAATATGTATTTGAGTTAAAAAAAACTGCATCAGCATGATGATATCAGTGCTCAGTTTGAAAACGTGTTTCCTGTGGCTCTAAGTGCCAATTAGTATGATGTAGGAATTGGTGACACAAATGAGGGGTATGAATGTCAACATTATTAATTATCCCTAGCTGTTAATTAGACAGTAGATATAGCACTAGAAAAACTCAGAATATCTTAAATTTATTAAGTGAATGTTAAATAAACTTTCATGTCCCCATTTTGATTTAGCAATGGACTTGCCAATGAAAAAACAACAGTACATATGAATAGCAGTTTTATTATTTTGTTCTTTCTGGATTCAATTGATTATTTTTGGTTTATTAAGTATCCATTTCCTTTACCCCAAAGCATCCTAATTTCCTTTCAGGAAATAGTGTCATGTCATTCTTATTGGGTATAATTTCAAGGAAATGTTAAGCACGTGCATTGACCTTCCTTAGCCAAGGGGCGGGCATTTAACAAAGTCAGTTAATTGCTTTCTTCCTGAAATTTGCATCTTGGTAGGAATACATTCATTCTGGCAGTGACTTGACCAAATTGTTTCTGCTCTAAGGCTCTGTTGTTTCTTGTTTTGTTCTTACCCATTTTTAAGCATATTTATTCATTCTTTCTGTTAATGTTTCTTATCTTTCTATTCAACTTTTTGATCAAGCTACAGTTGATTTCTGTTGCTTTCAATCTAAGATCTTGACATAGACAGCATATGACAAAAATTACTTTGAACTTTCATTGCACATTTTCCTGAGTGAGGTCCAATTTGGACTTTATATCTAGTGAAGTAGCACTAATCATATATTCACATATACATTTCATTCTTTATAATCCATAGATTAAACAACTGAAGCTTGCTTCTGTCACTGGAACTATTTTACTTTTGCCCATCATATTGGGAAAATTTCTGTAATTACAGCTCAGCAAGAAGGATTAACAGAGACTATTAACTGTGTGTGTGTGTGTGTGTGTGCGTGTGTGTGTGACTTTGAAGATGAGAATTCTTTTGCCAGTTTCCATTTCTGATCCATTCAAACCTCTAACAATAACAGTAACAATGATGATGACAGTAATTTTATAGAAAGCATAATGTGTTTTCTGGCAACTGAGAAAATAGCTGGTATGGCCTTTGAAATGATGCATCACGGTGTATGCATGACTAAAAGCCTAGCAATTCGTGACAGCAAGTCTTTTTTGCGTGTTTATGACAACATGTTGTGCATATTGGTCTGCAGTTGCAGCCATTCTAAGAAAGATTCTTGATGCTTACTGTCTTAGTTTGTCTTGTGCTGTTATAACAGAATATTGGATATTGGGCAATTGATAAAGAATAAAAATTTATTTTTTACAGACCTAGAGCCTGGGAAGCCCAAGGCCCAGGGGCATGCATTTGGTGAGGCCCTTCTTGCTGTGTCACAACATAATGAAAAGCATTACATGGGCAAGAAAGAGAGCAAGAGAGGGGGTTGAACTCATTCTTTTATGAGGAATCTACTCCTGTAATGACTAACCCAATCCCCTGATAACAACATTAATCCATTTATGACAGAGCCCGTATGACCTAATCACTTCCTAAAAGTCCCATCTCTCAACATTGTTGCATTGAAGATTAAGTTTCCAACACCTGAACTGTGAGAACACATTCAAACCATAGCACTTGCCTTTCTGCTTCTGGATGCAGCAGTTTTGCTCAACAAAAGCAGCTGTTTCTTCCTGGCACTAGGCCTTTCAGTTAATCTTATTTTGGAGAGACCTTCAGATATATTCTATTATATAAAGCGAAAACTCAAGTTCAAATTATTAAGTTGTCCTTGAAATGTCCATGGTTAATAGCGTCTAACGTATCCATGCTGCATTATGTAAAATGAAAAATCAAGTTCAAATTGTCATCAAATTTCCCTTGAAATATACATAGTCAGTTGCATCTTAGGTATCTAATTGTCATTTGTTCTCATCCCCTTACCAAGCCATTCTCAATATATATATGGCATGGCTCTCACGGTATGGCATGGCCAAAAAGTAAAGATGGTATTACACTTATCTTGGACAGGAAGAACATACTGAGAAAATAATAGCACTAGCAAAATTCTCTTGAAGGATTCATTTTCTTTAACCAGAATAAAACTTCAGATGGAGCAAAAAGTCAGCCAGTGTACAATAACAGATACTGGCCTATTTTTCTGGGAATATTGCTAGTTCAGGAAAGAAAGCATAATTTGCCCCTTAATTTGCATGTAATTAAAAGTGGGTGTAAATATAACTGCAGAACTGCGTTTGAGCTGTAACTCTGGGCACACTGCTTATGGGATAGACCTGCTTCGCAAGGAGCAGTATCTGCTGCTGGTATACACTGCTGCTTCAGTAAAAGTTGCTGTTTAACACCACCGGCTTACCCTTGAATTCTTTCCTGGATGAAGCCAAGAAGTCTCCTGGGATAAGTCCAGTTTGGGGGCTTGCCTGCCTTGCATCAGAAGCATTGGAGAAGGAGACCCTAAGTGTTCCTGGGAGAGTCAGGGAAGGCTTCCCATAGCAGGCAGCCTTGTTGCTGATAGTTTTGCAGGAGTTAGACACTGAGATGTCAGTTTAGCCTAAAGGGTAATCATATATTTAAGCAGGCAATTTAATGTACTTAAAATATAGGTATATATAAGGCACTGTGGAAGTGCATATGAAAGAAAAATTTATTTTGCTGATGTGAGAATCAGGGAAATGTATAGCTTTGAAATGCCATTGGAGCTAGGCTCAGAAGAATGAGCAAATGGTAGTACTGAATAGGGTAGTGTAGCCATTTATCCATGAAAGATGAATCAGCAATGAGGTTGGACACAAAGAACTTACTCCCACCTAGGGGCTTATTTTCCAGTCCATAACTTCTTCCCCTGCCTGGGTTTTCAGCTTATCTTTGGCATCATGACATTCTCGGGGATTTTCTTAGGCTCTCGTTTCAAGACTTCAAGTATGTAATTGAAACCACTGTTGAAAATGACATGATATTTTCTCATTAATATCGAACACACACACACACACACACACACACACACAATTTCCTCACATATAGGAACTCCTTCTAATATTTTGCATGTCATCTAAAATCTCCTTATTCATCTTGTAAAGGAAGATTAATTCACAGGTGAAAACAGATGGACACATGAATGAACAAAGGCAAGTGATGAAATGCAGAACTTTCTGCACTCAAGCATTAAAGTATGATAACTGTGGAGAACTGTGATGGATCTTGTAAACATGCTTTGCTATAAGACCGTAAGTAAGACTCATGAAAGCTAGGCAAGAAAAAAATGTGCTTTCTCTTATGCTTGAAAAAAATCCTCATCTACGGAGAATATGCTTATATAAATTATAAGGGAATTGCATGTGGCACTGCATTGTTCATAGAAAAAGAAAATTGTGTGATTTAAATTTTGATGTTTTCAAGAGCCCCCCACAGCAGGTGTGGGTTATGAAAAGGGCTGTCTCTAGCATAAGTTGTGAGGATTACTTGGAAGGCATGAAATTATGCTCTCAGTAAGCACAGACTTATTTCTAAGCATCTTATCTTTAAGAAGAACCATTAACTTCGATTATGACAGTTTTGTGTATTATTTTTTCTGACTAGTCTTTTTTCATGGGTTAGGATTTGAGCTTCTGAGGAATAAGAGAAACCTAAAGGCCTCCACTTGAGATGGCCAGATCATGCCCGTTGCTTAAAGCCAGGTGCTGGATTGGCACTATGTGCTACCATCAACACATAAGAAGTTGAAAAACTGCTTTGAACTGATGCTCAGGTCTTTTTTTTTTCTTCAACTTTTAAGTTCAGGGATACATGTGCCGGTTTGTTACATAGGTAAACATGTGTCATGGGGGTTTGTTGTACAGATTATTTCATGACCCAGTTATTCAGCTTAGTACTCATTAGTTATTTTTCCTGATATTCTCCTTCCTTCCACCCTTTACACTCTGATAGGTCCCAGTATGTGTTGTTCCCCTCTATGTGATCATGTGTTCTCATCATTTTAACTCCCACTTGTAAGTGACAAGATATGGTATTTGGTTTTCTGTTCCTGTGTTAGTTTGCTAAAGATAATGGCCTCCAGCTCCATCCATGTCCCTGCAAAGGACATAATCTTGATCCTTTTTGTGGATGCATAGTATTCCATGGTATACATGTACCACATTTTCTTTATGCAGTCTACCATTGATGGCAGGTGGGTCGATTCTTTGTCATTTGTATTGTGTATAGTGCTGCAGTGAACATACATGTGCATGTGTGTTTGTAATAGAATGGTTTATATTTCTTTGGATGTATACCGAAATGGGATTGCTAGATCTAATGATAGTTCTGTCTTTAGGTCTTTGAGGAATTTCCACATTGTCTTTCACCATGATTGAACTAATTTATAATGCCACCAACAGGGTATGTGTTTCTTTTTCCCCACAACCTCGCCAGCATCTGTTATTTTGACTTTTTGGTAATAGCCATTCTGACTGGTGTTAGATGATATCTCATTGCAGTTTTGATTTGCTTTTCTTTAATTATCAGTGATGTTGAGCTTCTTTTCAAATGATTGCTGGATGCATGTATGTTTTCCTTTGAAAAGTGTTTGTTCATGTTCTTTGCCCACTTTTTAATGGGATTGTTTTTTTCTTGTAAATTTGTTTGTTTCTTATAGATGTTGAATATTAGACCTTTGTCAGAAGCATAGTTTGCAAAAATTTTCTCTCTTTCTGTATGTTGTCTGTTTACTCTGTTGACAGTTTCTTTTGCAGTACAGAAGCTCTTTAGTTTAATTAGATTCCATTTGTCAATTTTTGCTTTTGTTGCAATTGCTTTTGGCATTTTCTTCATGAAATCTTTGCCCATGCCTATGTCCTGAATGGTTTGCCTAGGCTGTCTTCCAGGGTTTTTGTAGTTTTGGGTTTTACATTCAAGTCTTTAATCCATTGTGAGTTAATATTTGTATATAGTATAAGGAAAGGGTAGAGTTTTAATCTTCTGCATGTGGCTGACCAGTTATCCCAGCACCATTTATTGAATAGGGAATCTTTTTCCCATTGCTTGTTTTTGTCAGTTGTTTCAAAGATCAGATAGTGTAGGTGTGTGACCTTATTTCTGTGTTCTCTATTCTGTTCCACTGGACTATGTGTCTGTTTTTGTACCAGTACCTTGCTGTTTTAGTTACTGTAGCCCTGTGATATAGTCTGACGTTAGGCAAAGTGATAGCTCCAGATTTCTTCTTTTTACTTAGAATTGTCTTGGCTATACAGGCTCTTTTATGACTTTTAAAATAGTTTTCTCTAGTTCTATGAAGAATGTTGATAGTAGCTTATCAGAAAGATCATTGAATCTATAAATTGCTTTGGATAGTATGGCCATTTTAATGACACTGATTTTTCCTTTCCATGAGTATGGAATGTTTTTCCATTTGTTTTTGTCATCTATGATTTCTTTGAGTAGTTGTTTGAGTTCTCCTTGTAGAGATCTTTCTCCTCTGTGTTCCTATTTTCTTTTTGTGACTCCCAGGGCTTTAGCAGCTGCAAGATGAAAGTCCAAAGAAACAAGAAAATATGGCCACAACTTCTCACAAATAATCTTGAATAAAGGCATTACTGGCTTTATGGCTTGATCTATAGTATTTTTGGTATATCATGGGTCCATTACCCTGAAAAGCACACCCTAAGCCTGGTTCTGAATCAGTAGCTCAAATCCTGGGTGGAGATAACCATAAAAGTAGCATCTGGAAGGGAGGGAAGAACAACAAAAGGGGAGAGTGAACATATATTAAGCAAACAAACAATAATAACAAAAACACTCTCACTCAAAATGAGGCTAAAAATGAAGATCCCCAAAGTAAAAAAGGCAGCCAATACAATAAATAGACATTGAAATTAATCCAGATGAAATTAATATTATGATTATGTTCAAAAAAAGTTTAGAATAACTATTTTGAAGACATTCAAAGGCCTAAATGAAATTATCACTTCATTAAAAAAGAATAAGAAAGCTTGAAACAAGGAAAAGAAGAAAGAGCAATGTGTATGAGAAATATCATTACTGAAATAAATGCAGTCAGCCAAATAGATTCTGACCAGAGTATAGAATGAATTTGCCCATAATGTTTCCAGATGTATGGATGCAAACTGTCAAAAAAAAGAGATAAGACATGAAAGGTAGATTGAGAGGCTCTATATTAGTCTTAGAAGACATTTATGTCTCATGGTTTCTGCAGGTCAGAATTTTAGCTTGGTGGTTCTGGCTCAGGATGTACTATGAGGTTGTAGTGCAGGTGTTAGTTGAAAATGCAGTCATCTGAAGGATTGACTGGAACTAGAGAAGGCACTTCTAAGCTCATGAAGCTAGTTGTTAGCTTCACAGCCTTTTATAATGGGAAGCTATTGGAGGTTTTTGAGCAGAAGTGTTGATTTACGTAGTTTTAACTGTATTACATTAATTGAGAATCATTTGAAAGTAAGCAAGGGCAGAGATAAATCAATTAGAAGGCCATTGAAATAAACTAGGTAGGATGTGATGGTTACTGGCTCAGGGGAGTAGTGTAAGGTGATAAGAAATGCTCAGGTCTAAATATGTGTTGGCAATAGAACCAACAAGTTTTATTGTTACATTGGATGTGGAATTTTAAAGAGTAGTTTCTATAACAATAGAATTACATCTTTCTCAAAAATTTTGGATTTTTAGATAGTTTTGTGTGTGTGTGTACCATTAATGCATTTTTAATTTTTATATAGTCAATTTGACCTGTTTCCTTTTCATGGTTTTTGGGTTATGTGTGCTTTCTAGAAAAGTTACCCTTTCTACTTTAAATTACACAAAATATTTCTTTCTTTTTTCCACTGAGTATATATTATGGTGTTAAGAGTGAATTGGGCTCTTATTTTTTATCCCCCTTTTAATGGCCATCCCATCTATCCACTGAATAATCAGATTTTGTCCAATTAAATGCAGTTTTTAAAACAGAGTAAAATGTTAATTTTACTCTGTTTTATTTGTTGAGATTGCATTAAATCTACAGATAAACTCAGGGTTATTTTACATTCTTTCTCTTGTCCAAGAATGAGTCATATCATTTTATCCATTCAAGTCTTTGTCACTGTCTTTCACAAAATAGCACCTTCATTATTTTTAGGTATTGCATTTTTTCTATTGCTGTAGTGAGATCTATACAAATATATATATTTAGTCATTTTATTTTGGTAAAAAATAAAATATAAAACATAAAATGTGTTATTCATTTTAAATATACAGTTTGATGAATTTTAGTAAATTGATACATTTCAATTCATATTCAACGATTACCCAAAAAAGTGTCCTCATGTTCATTTGCAATCAATTCCTGTTCCTCCCTCTAGCTCCAGAAACCACTGAGGTTTTATAAATGGAAGTAGAAAATGTGTGCTGTAGCTGGCCTAGAGTTAGAACCTGAACAACACCATTTTATAAAAGACAAAGCTATGTTTCAAAATAAGTTGTAACGGCTGCCCCACTCTCCTCACAATAACTGCTGGCCTTTGACTTCAGTACACAAAACTGCTAGTTTGCTCTGCAAACTATGTAAAGCTGTCTAATTTCTTATCAGTAACAGCCAGAATTGTCAGCCTCTGTGACTAGAATAGCAGCCCAGGCTAATTCCATCCTGGCCCCTGTGCCTTATAATAAGTAACTAAGATCTGTTATTTCCACTACAGCCCAGAAGATGTGCAAACTAACGCTTATCTTGACTTCTGTAAGCCACTTAGGTAACAATCGAGGTGGCAAGATGTCCTCAAGCCCTTGGAATGTCCGGAGACCTGCTCCCTCCTCTCTGTCCGGGAGATAATTTACGGAAACCCCTAAATGTCTGTGTCCTTTCACCCCCACCCCTGCCTCTCACCCTGACTCCCAAAGTGATTTTTACAAGTATAAAAGATCTTAACACCCTCCATTCCAGGCCACAGGTTGGAGAGACGCGAGTCCTCCGTGGTCGACAGCTTAATAAACCCTGCTATTTGGCATACTTTTGTCTCGGTGTTGGTCCCTTAATCTCACCTCAAATATAGCAAATGTATAATCTTTTGTTCTTGATTACATGTCAGCTATTACCTTTACTGTTTTTTAAGATGCAGCTCCAGTACTTATTATGTTGTTATACATAGTATGAATCAGCTTAAGTTCATTAATCTTTATAATATTTCTTTCTTCTATTTTACTGGCTTTATTTTACTGTTATATTCTGAATTTATTAAAGCAAGCTATGAATTTATTTGCTTTTATTCTTTTTTTAATATATATATTTTTTATTGCATTTTAGGTTTTGGGGTACATGTGAAGAACATGCAAGATTGTTGCATAGGTACACACATGGCAGTGTGATTTGCTGCTTTCCTCCCCATCACCTATATCTGGTATTTCTCCCCATGCTATCTCTCCCCAACTCCCCACCCCCCCGCTGTCCCTCCCCTATTTCCCCCCGACAGACCCCAGTGTGTGATGCTCCCCTCCCTGTGTCCATGTGTTCTCATTGTTCAACACCCACCTATGAGTGAGAATATGCAGTGTTTGATTTTCTGTTCTTGTGTCAGTTTGCTGAGAATAATGGTTTCCAGGTTCATCCATGTCCCTACAAAGGATGTGAACTCATCGTTTTTGATGGCTGCATAATATTCCATGGTGTATATGTGCCACATTTTCCCTGTCCAGTCTATCATCGATGGGCATTTGGGTTGATTCCAAGTCTTTGCTATTGTAAACTGTGCTGCAATGAACGTTCGTGTGCATAAGTGTTTAGGGTTAGGAATATCTCTTGAGCTCTACTTAATGACATTCCATAGGTTATAATATGTACATCGCCCCTATTTTATTTTCTAAACTTTCTACATTTTGGTTTATCTCTTTGATCCATATTGTTTAAGAGAAAACTTTAAATTTTCAGCTGGTCAAGGTGGTGTTTCCTTTTTTTCTAAAAACTTATAGCTTTTCTCTTTCTTTTTATGATTAAAATGAGCAGCCTTTACTATTTCTACCTTTTAAAAATTTAATACACTTTCTATTCCATTTTTTTTTATATATAGTTTTTATTGCATTTTAGGTTTGGGGGTACATGTGAAGAACATGCAAGATTGTTACATAGGTACACACATGGCAGTGTGATTTGCTGCCTTCCTCCCCATCACCTATATCTGTTATTTCTCCCCATGCTATCCCTCTCCAACTCCGCACCCCCTGCTGTCCCTCCCTTTTTTCCCCCCGACAGACCCCAGTGTGAGATGCTCCCCTCCCTGTGTCCATGTGTTCTCATTGTTCAACACCTGCCTATGAATGAGAATATGCGATGTTTGGTTTTCTGTTCCTGCGTCAGTTTGCTGAGAATGATGGTTTCCAGGTTCATCCATGTCCCTACAAAGGATGCGAACTCATCGTTTTTGATGGCTGCATAATATTCCATGGTGTATATGTGCCACATTTTTCCTGTCCAGTCTATTATCGATGGGCATTTGGGTTGGTTCCAGGTCTTTGCTATTGTAAACTGTGCAGCAGTGAACATTCGTGTGCATGTGTCCTTATAGTAGAATGATTTATAATCCTTTGGATATATACCCAGTAATGGGATTGCTGGGTCAAATGGAATTTCTATTTCTAGGTCCTTGAGGAATCGCCACACCGTCTTCCACAATGGTTGAACTAATTTACACTCCCACCAACAGTGTAAGAGTGTTCCTATTTCTCCACATCCCCT
>PVKV010038330.1:0-14011 GCA_004027835.1 Alouatta palliata
AAAAAAAAAAAAAAAAAAAAAAAAAAGACAGGGTCTCTGTGGCCCAGGCTGGAGTGTAGCAGTATGATCATAGCTCACTGTAATCTCAAACTCCTGGGCTCAAGTGATCCTCCTGCCTCAGCCTCAAAGTGCTAGAATTACAAGTGTGAGCCACCACACCAGCCTTGATATATTTTTTCTTAACTAAATTCTCCTATTCTAAATAGTATTTTTTCCCATTGACCATTTTGGCATCTTCTAGTTATATAATTTTTTCATTTACAGTTTTTATTTTTGTTTCTAATATGTATGCTTTGTAATTACTTTTTCTATTTCTTAAATTTCAGACTTTTTTCTTTAGAACAGTTTGAGATTTACTGAAATATCGAGCATGTAATACAGAGAGTTCCTACATACCTCCCAATAGTTGCCCTCTTCTGTTTGTTTTGTTTTGGTTTGTTTTTTTTTCAGGAACGGAAAGGAGGAAAGTACAACTTGGAAGTGGGCCAAGCAGGTGACTTGAGAAACGAAGTGCACAGCTTGACCTCTTGACTTGGGGTTTTATATGTTGGCATACTTCTGGGATCTTGCATTACTTCTTCCCACTCCTGAGATCTTATTGGGAAGCTGCTCATCAGTTTCAGGTGTTTTCTATTAGAAGCCGCCCTGTCCCTGGTGCCAGCTGTGACCAATTATTACTTTAGAGAAACAGTTAACTGCCTCACCATCACCCGATAGTAGCTCAGCACTCTTGGTGTGCATGTGGGGAGGGGCCCCCTACTGCCCCATGCATACCTGACTAGCTACCTACTGTAACATTTCCTCCTTCAAGAGTCCAAGACCCCAGATCTTTGGGGGCAAATGGAATAAAGTCAGTCTTCTGTAACTGCCTCCTGCTGACAGAGGGGCAGTGGTGGTTCCGTGGGTCTTGGCCTCTTGACAGCTGTCAGAGCTGAGTTGGCTCCATTAGTTGATGAAAGCAGTATCCGGCTAGGTCCAAGGGAGACAGGGGTAGGATTTCACCTCTGTCATGTTCCACTGATGGACAGTCTAGAGGTGCCCTGTAAAGGGTGATTCTTGAATATTGAGAGGACATTATCCTTCATTGAGGATTACCTGGAACTTAGTAGCCACGAGGGAATGTATCCAAATCACGTTCAGCAGATATGTTACCGGTGGCAGATGTCCAGGTTACCCTGATTCCATAAGGGTCTGCAACAACTTCAGTTCTTGCCTCCTGACAAGAATTCGAATGAGGGGGCATAAGGCAGAAGAAGAGAGAGACGGGGGCAGGTTTCATACCAGGAGTGCAAGTTTATTAAAAAGCTTTAGAACAGTAAGGAAAGGAAGGAAAAGAAGGAAAGTACAACTTGGAAGAGGGACAAGTGGGTGACTTGAGAAACCAGTTGCCGGTTACTCTGTTGTTACATTCATAGGCTCTATTCCTTAGAATTAATGAGCCAGTATTTATAGTTCATTACTAACTATAATCCATAGTTTATTTAAATTTCCTAAGTTTTTCTCTAACGTCCTTTTTCTGTTCCAAGTTCCTATCGAGGATACCACATCATGTTTAATTGTCATGTCTCTTAGGCTCATCTTGACTGTGACAGTTTCTTGAACTTCCTTTGTTTTGGACTGAAAGTTTTGAGGAGTACTGGACAGATGTATTGTAGGTTGCCTCTCTGTTGGAATTCTTGGAGAATTGACAGTCTTTTCATTATTTAATGCCATTTTTTTTTTTTGTTTGGCCGGATCTCAGCTCACTGCAACTTCCGCCTCCCAGGCTCAAGCGAGTTTCCTGCCTCAGCCTCCCAAGTAGCTGGGATTACAGGCCTGTGGCACGACACCTGGCTAATTTTTGTATTTTTAGTAGAGACAGGGTTTCGCCATGTTGGCCAGGCTGGTCTCGAACTCCTGACCTCAAATGATCTACCTGCCTTGGCCTCCCAAAGTGTGGGGATTATAAGCGTGAGCCACTGCACAATGCCTCTTTTTTTTTGCTAATGATTTTCCTTGATATTATGTTTCGTTTGTCTGATATTAATTAATATAGCTATTCCAGCTTTCTATTTAAAGAGTGGTATGTCTTTTTCCATTTCTTTACATTAACCTATTTGTATCTTTATGGAGTTTCTTGTAGGCAACATATTTGGACTTTGTTTTTTTATCTGTTCTGATAGCCTGTCTTTCAATTGGTTTCTTTAGACCATTCGTATACAAATTGATTGTTGATAGGGTTGAATTGATATCTACCATGTATGTAACTGTTTTCTTTTTACTGTATTTCTTTGTTTCTTCTCTTCCCCTTTTTCTACTCTGATTTAAAATGGACATTCAGTGTGATTCTGTTTTCTCATCTCTTAGCGTATCAGTTACACTTTTTTAAAACTTGTTTTTAGTGGTTGTCCTAGAGTTTATAATATTCATGTACATCCAGCCTGAGTCCAGCTTTATATAAGTGTACTATTTCATGTGCCATGTACCGAATATCAGAGTATTTCTTGGTCCTCTCTTGTGTCCCTTATAATGTTGTTCTTACTCCTTTATCTGCATACCATAATCACCCAATATATTGTTAACATTGTTACTTTGAACAGTTATTTGTTAGATCAGAAAGTAAAAAAAAAAACACGTTTTATCTTCATTTAATCCTTCAATGACCCCCTTTCTTTATGTAGATCAGTGCTGTAAACTTTATAGCCTTCCTTCTTGTTGAAGAGCTTCTTTTAACATGTCTGCAAAGCATATCTACTGGTGACAAATTCCCTCAGTTTTTGTTTTGGGAAGTATTTATTTCTCCTTCGTTAAAGGATTATTTCACTGGATATAGAAGTCTAGGTTAGTGTTTTTGTTTTTGTTTTTTTTCCCCGACACTTGAAGTATTTCATTCTACTCTTGCTTGCATAGTTTCTGATGAGAAATCCATTGTAATTCTCCTTGTTTCTCTGTAAATGAGAAGGGTTTTTTTTCCCCCTTGTCTTTTGTTTTCTGCAGTTTGAATGTGATACTCCAACTTGTAGATTTTTTTTTTTTTTTTTTTTAATTTCCTGCTTGATTTTCTCTGGTCAGTGTTTTGGTGCCTGTCATTGATTTTGGAAAATTCCAGCCATTAGTACTTCAAATATTTCTTCTGCTCCTTTCTTCCCTTCTCATATTGCAGTTATGTACCTGTTACAGCTTTTTAATTTTTTAAAAATCGTTTTTGGGTATTATGTTTCTTTTTTTCAGTTTGGGAACTTTTTGTTGTCCTGTCTAAAGCTCACTGATTTTTTTTTATGGTACATTACCCATCTGTCTTTCATGTTGTCTACATTTTCCATTAGTGGCCTTAAAATATGAATCATAGTTACTTTAAATTCACTGATCATTTCAAAATCTATTTAATATCTGAGTCTGGCTTGTTTTGTCTCTTCACACTGTTTTTCTTTGCCTTATTTAGCATGCTTTTCATTTTGTTTTTGTTTTTGTTTTTGTTTTCTCTCTCTCTTTTTTTTGATTCCCTTCAATCTAATCTCCTTAACACTTCTATCTCTGTGAGGAAGTTAAGAACTTTTTCTATCTTTCTTTCCTCACTCTCCCAACATCTGATCTTAAGTGATGATCTTTTCCTTTCAGTTAGTATTTATGAGGCAGTCAGTAAGTACATTCTAAATTCCACTTACTCTCTTCATTCTTCTCTCCTGGTATTTTTATTTTTGGTTAGCTCTATCTTTTCTGCATTGTTGCAGCACACATTTATATTCTGTTATGTGTGTTATTCTCATCTTCATTGTTAGTTTTAGTTCTGTGGTTAAATGTTTTTATTTCATGTAACCAGATTTTATGCTGAAGCTTTTCAAATCATTTCTTCAGTATGTATAGTTTAGTAGGTTTCTCAGAAAGAATGACTCAAGGAACACTTTGTTAACTTACCTATGCCTTTAACCTTGACAGTTTGATTATATATAAAGTCCTAGGCTCACATTTTTTGTACTTGATTTTCATAAATTTATTTTATCGTATTTGAATGTGAAATACCTGTTTATTGTATTTGGGTATGAAATACAGTCATGTATTGCTTAACGACAGGGATCTATTCTGAGGAGTGCCTCTTTAGGTGGTTTTGTCATTGTGCAAACCATAGAGTGTGCTTACAAAAACCTAAATAGTGTAGCCTACTCCATTATATGGCTCTGTTATAATCTCATGGGGCCACCAGTCTTAAATGTGGTCTGTTATTGACAAAAACATCATAATGCGATTTATGACTGTTGTAGCTGTTGTGAGGTTTTTTTCAAGAATAAACGTTTCTTAATTTTATGAGTGACTTGATATTTCTATCTGGAAGCTCAAGGAAGTTTTCTTAAAAAGTCTTCAAGTCCAAATAGTTTGTACTAGGAATATTCTGGGTTGAATTTCCCTAGTATACTGGGTATTATTTGAGTGTGTATATTCAAGTTTTATTTTAGGAAGATTTTCTTGAAGAACAATTTGAAGTATCTGTCTAGTTTCAATTATATTATTTTTTTGTCTGGTTCCCATTATGTTACAGACAGTTGCTTTCTTTTGTATCTGTTTCATTATTTTCATTCACTTTCTAACCTCTTTTACACTATTGGGCTATTTTGGCAGTTTCTTTTTTTGGGAGGAATTTAAAAAATTTAGTCTTTGTTTCTGAAAAAAACCTCTTCTCCCTTATATGTGAGTCTTATCAGCTCTTCCTGTCATTTTGGCTGTACTATTTTTAAACTGTTCTAATTTTGAATTATTGCTTCTTAATAAGTAATGAGAATAAAATTATAAACTACTTAATATCATTTAGGCCATTTTGGAATAATTAACAATTTTCATCTTCGTAGCCACATTTTTCTCAAGTATTTTTATCTATTACATCTTAGAGTGGATTTTTATTTTATTTTCTACTGTTTAAACAAGTTGGTTTTCCTGTAGTTTTAGAAGAAAGATCTTCTGTAGGAAGAAGGGATAGACCAGTGCAGTTTTTGAGCTTTGTGGCTCCAGGTCACATTTATGAGTTTTTTTTTTTTTATTGGACTTTTGAGATACAGTAACGCTTTTTGCCTTTATGTTTTCCAGGTATTTTGCTTTCTGAAGAGGCCTCTTTAAATGTATTTTACTGTTGTGGTACTTTCTGAGATCTGTGTCACTTGGACCTCTGCCCACCTGGAATATGAATCTTACCTCTCCTGGAGGGTTCTCATTCTTTTTGCTTTGCTTAGGTCTATTTCTGTTTCTTGCAATTTCTCTTCATAGTGGGTCTCTGTTTTTGTGAAAGTAAGAGAGTATTTGTTGGTAGGATACTTCTACAGTCCTTTAGAGTGTAGAATCTGGCTCTCTCAGTTTTCCAGACTTCTCTGCATTTACCTACATCTTGGAGCCTGAGAAGGATGTCATCTAACTTTACTTAGTTCTCAGGTTTTCTTGGTCAGATTATTTCCTATTGCCAGAATTTGAACTTGTTGATTCCTTTGTGAAGAATAGACTTTTTCTTTATTTTTATGTGAGTGGTTCCTTCTAATTAGCATAATTAAAGTATTTTCAGAGAGGTGATTTTTCTTTTCTTTTTTTGTATCATCCCTAGTAAAATAACTCTTCTGCCCTGTGTCAGCACCCTGTTTATTTCTTTTATAGCACTTATCACAGTCCATAATGATCTTGTTTATAATTCTACTTGTTTATTTTCTGCTGCTTGTCATATGAATGTTAACCTCACAACTGGGGATCCTATATACCACTGTATTCCCAGAGCCTGTCACACTGTCTGGCATAAGAGTAGGACTCAGTAAATATTTGTTTGATAAGTAACTCCAACAAATAGTTTCCTACTATGCTCTTGTCTTAAAATTGGGAAATACTTGCAAGTCTAAACCTCTGCAGTATGTGTAAATATAAGTGATTTGGGAGAAAGCCGTCGTTTTTATAGGATACTCTATAGCTGGAGATACTAAAAATTGATTTAAGAGTTGATCCTTACTGCATTTTGAATTTTTTTTAAGAAAATACGTTTATTTACATGTACTTACACCTTTCAGATTTTATATCAGAAAACACTTGAAAAGTTATTAGCATTCCCCCTTCACACACATTTGTAACTGTAGTCAAAAACTCTCTAGATTTCCCATGTGTGCAGATGAAGATATTTCTTGAATATTGGGAGAGAATGCCCCAAGAGTTTACCAAACTGATTATTCTTGGATATTTAAATGTGTTCCTTATCAGTATTTCCTAATTGTTATGACTTTGGTTTTTTTGCTTGTTTTTTAACATTTATTTTAGGTTCAGGAGCACATGTGAAGGTCTGTTACATAGGTAAACTTACGTCACGGGGATTTATTGTACAGATTATTTCATCACCCAGGTATTAAGCCTGGTATCCAGTAGTGATCTTTTTTGTTCTTCTCCCTCCTCCCACACTCCACCCTCAAGCAGTCCCCTGTGTCTGTTGTTTCTTTCTTTGTGTTCATAAGTTCTCATGATTTAGCTGTCATGTACAAGTGAGAACATGCAGTAGTTTGCTAAGGATAATAGTCTCTAGCTGCATCCATGTGCCCACAGAAGAAATGGTCTCGTTGTTTTTTATGGTTGCATAATATTCCATGTTGCATATGTACCACATTTTCTTTATCCAGTCTGTCATTGGTGGGCATTTAGGTTGACTCTATGTTTTACTGTTGTTCATAGTGCTACAGTGAACATTTGTGTATATGTGTCTTATGGTAGAATGATTTCTATGGTTTCTACCTAGTAATGGGATTGCTGGGTCAAATGGTAGTTCCTCTATTTGAGGAATTGCCATACTGCTTTCCACAATGGTTGAATTAATTTACACTCCTACTGATAAGTGTTCCCTTTTCTCTGTAACCTCATCCCCATCTATCATTTTTGACTTCAATAATAGCCATTCTGACTGGTGTGAGATGGTATCTCATTGTGGTTTTGATTTGCATTTCCCTAATAATCAGTGATCCTGAGCTTGTTCTCATATGCTTGTTGGTTGCCATGTATGTCTTCTTTTGAAAGTATCTCTTCTTATCCTTTGCCCATTTTTTAATGTTTTTTTTTCTCGTAAATTTAAGTTCCTTATAGATGCTGGTTATTAGACCTTTGTCAGATACATAATTTGCAAATATTTTCTCTTATTCTGTAGGTTGTCTGTTTATTCTGTTGATAGTTTCTTTTGCTGTGCAGAAGCTTTAAGTTTAATTAGATCCTACTTGTCAGTTTTTGCTTTTGTTGCAATTGCTTTAGATTTGTCTTGAAATCTTTGCCTGTTCCTATGTCCAGGATGGTATTGCCTAGGTTATCTTCCAGGGTTTTTATAGTTTTGGGTTTTACATTTTAAGTCTTTAATCCATCTTGAGTTGATTTCTGTATATGGTGTAAGCGGGGCTCCAGCTTCAAACTTCTGCATATGGCTAGCCAGTTACCCCAATATCATTTATTGAATGGGAAGTCTTTTCCCCATTGCTTGTTTTTGTCAACTTTGTCAAAGATCAGATGGTCATAAGTGTGTGGCCTTTATTGTATACTTTTTTTGTGTCTGTTTGTTAAATTTTATGTATATTTTTTTTATGTTTAAAAAACACATTGTAATCCTCTTGGCCACAGATAACTATTCTTGTTCTGGTATGGTATTACCCTAGCAGAGTGTTCAGGTGTAATGGAAGTTCTATTATAATTGATTGATTGATTGTTATTACTGACTTCTGCATAGGAGGAAGAGTATACATGATACCTTGAATGAAGGATGTGAAAGCTTTTCATAGAAATGTAGAATGTTAACTTGGCCTTTGTGAATAGTGTTTCCTAGAGTTGTGCAATTCAACTTCCCTGATTAGAGCTGAAAGAAATTTGAGACTAAGGAATTAAACCTTTCTCTTTTACTGCGGATAAAATAATTCAAGTCCTGAGAGATTATGTGATGGATTATCTACCCAATTAGTGACCAAACTCTAAAGTCTTAAGAGTTCTAGTTGAAGCTGAATTTTTTTTGGATTCATTTTATCACATAATTCAACAAAAGGACACAGGCTTTAGAAGGATGTGTTTAAACTACCAAAGGAAAAACATCCTTCTATACTTTTTAAAATACTCTGCTTGAGTGACTTTTCATATAAAAATTAGAGGTGGCTTTAAAGTATCTAAAACTTTCAGCTTAAAGTTGGCTAGGCTTACTGATAAGCATCCTGAGCAGCCATTGTCAAGAAAAATGTTAAATACTCAATTTTTTGCCCAATTGCTGCTGTTATATTTAAGTATTCTTAAGAGTTGTATCTGGGGCTGGGCGTGGTGGCTCATGCCTGTAATCCTAGCACTTTGGGAGGCTGAGGCTGGAGGATCACTTGAGGTCAGGAGTTCAAGACCAGCCTGGCTAACAGGGTGAAACACTGTCTCTACTAAAAATATAAAAATTAGCCAGGCATAGTGGCAGGCACCTATAATCCCAGCTACTCTGGAGGCTGAGGCAAGAGAATTGCTTGAACCTGGGAGGTGGATGTTGCAGTGAGCCAGTTATGCCACTGTACTCCAGCCTGGGTGAGAGTGAAACTCTGTCTCAAAACAAGAGTAATAATTTGAAAGGTATTGCTAAGCAAGCTTAGGTTTAAACATATGTAATCAAGAAAGGTTCTTAATTTGCTGACTTGAATTGAAACCTAAAATGTTTACTAAATTGTCTTCTCAGGATGGATTGTAATAGTTTGTTCCTGACATTTAGTTGGTAGTATATACGATATAGTAGATTTTAAAATATGCAAACATAGAGGTATATAACTTGGAAAAAATTGAACAGTATTCCATTTGTGTTTCAGTGTAAGTTTTTTAAGTTGTAATAGAAGAATTTAATTACTCATAGCCTTTGTAGTCTGTATATGAGAGACTTAAAATGTTATTCATTTTTATTGATTTGAGTTTTCATCCAGCATTGGTAGGAATGAAAATATAAATTTTAAAATTAAATTAACCTGATAGAAATAGCCATTTTATCTTTAACTCAACTCTATTTTCAATTCTTCTTGACCAGTTCTGAGTTATTATTTGCATTTTAAATGTTTTTAAATGGCAGAAATTTAATTTAACTCTAGTTGGCATATCTTTATTATTATTTGATTCAGATAGTTTTGATACTTAATTGTGTCGTATAAAACTTATTTTCTGTTTTTCTAGATGTTAGTATAAATGAAAGTTGTGGGTATCTAGAAGTGTGTTGTGGTCGTAGTTGCTTTCGTTGCCAGAGCAGTGACTCCTGGCAATTGGAACTGAAAAACCATCAGTTTCTATTCTCTTTTATTTCCTGTAGTGCATGGTCTGTCAAGATACCCCTTCTTCTGTTCTGTATCTGCATTTTTATTATACTACTTACTTCCTTATTTCTCTTTTATTATTCTTACCTGGTATCTCTGTTCTCTGTCTCTTTAGTTCTGTTTACTTATGTATTTTTTGTCTTAGAATTTTATTTCCAGGCTGGGTGCAGTGGCTCATGCCTGTAATCCTAGCACTTTGGGAGGCCGAGGTGGGCACATCACAAGGTCAGGAGTTCAAGACCAGCCTGACCAACATGGTAAAACCTTGTCTCTACTAAAAATATAAAAATTAGCTGGACATAGTGACACATGCCTATAATCCCAGCTACTCGGGAGGCTGAGGCCGGAGAATCCCTTGAACCTGGGAGGCGGAGGCTGCAGTGAGCCAAGATCGCACCACTCTACTCCAGCCTGGGCAACAGAGTGAGACTCCATCTCAGAAAAAAAAAAAAAAATAGAATTTTATTTTCATACTGGCCCATCCCATTTCCTGTCATAGGAGATAGCCAGCCAAGTTTAGCAGTCATTGAAACAGTCATAAGTAAAAGTCACAGGTACAAAGCATATTGCCTATGATTGCTCCTTCAGTAGAGGCTGTGGATGGGATATTCTGTTTTTAGAAACAAGGGATGTTGAATTGATACCATGATTGACATATGTAGTGTGAGAGGTTAACATCTCTCACTTAGTCCTGAGAATTTGAAGGAGGATAGGCTATATATACCACTAGTGATGGTAAATTGTATAAGTCTTTGGAAAGTAATACAAGTGAGGATAATATTGAATATGTTTTTATAGAATACTGCTATGGCAATAGGCTCTATTACCGTTGCTGAGGAGCTGATGTTAATAGTCACTATCCTAAACTGGTTTCTCATTTGCCTTGCAGGAGAGTGGAAATGGGTTGAGGTGAGCAACATCATAGGAGGAAGAATTAAAAACAGTCTAGATCGTACTTTATGTTTTGGAATAAGATCCATCATTTAAAAATTTTAAGAGACAATGGTCTTTTATTAGTTCTTTACTGTCTTTTTCTATGTCTTTAAAATGATAGAAAAATAGAGCCTGATTTGATTTTCTGATGAACGTATTAGTACGTTCTCACACTGTTATAAAGAACTACCTGAGGTTGGGTGATTTATGAAGAAAAGAGGTTTAATTGACTCACAGTTCTGTAGGCTTAACAGAAAGAATGACTGTGAGACCTCAGGAAACTTACAGTCATGGCAGAAGGCAAAGGTGAAGCAAACACCTCTTGGCATCAGGACAGAGAGAGAGACAATACACAGGGATTTTGAGAAATTTTTTTGGTCTTAATTTATTGGCCTTTTAAATGACTTCAGTGACTTGCATTCTGCACATTTTCAGTTCTGTTCATCTTATTCTTATCAAGTGTAACAATGTTTTGCATACTCTAGATATGAATTCTTTATTAGTCATATGAGTTGCAAAGATTTTTTTCCAAACTATTGTTTGTCTTCTGTTTTTCTTCATGGGACTTTTTAATAACACAAAATTTAAAAGTTTTAATGTAATCAAATGGTTACTTTTTATTTTACAGATTATGTGTTTTTTGGCAAAAAAAATCTCTCTAACACTTTAGGTTGTATGTATTTGCCCCAAAATTTTCCCCTAGGGTTTTTATGTATATGTGTATGTTTAAGTCTTCAATTGAGATTACTTTTTTTTTTTGAGACGAAGTTTCACTCTTGTTGCCCAAGCTGGGATGCAGTGGTGCGATCTCAGCTCACTGCAGTCTCTGCTTCCTGGGTTGAAGTAATTCTCCTGCCTTGGCCTCCTGAGTAGCTGGGATTACAGGCGTGTGATACCACACTTGGCTATTTTTTTGTATTTTTAGTAGAAATGGGGTTTCACAATGTTAGTCAGGCTGATCTTGAACTCCTGACCTCAGGTGATCCACCCACCTCGGCTTCCCAAAGTGCTGTCATTACAGCTGTGAGCTACGGCGCCCAGCCATGAGATTACCTTTGTATGTTATCAGACAGGGGGTTAACTTACTTTCTTCTGATGGATATTCAGTTGTGTATTATTTAATAAATGAACTATCGTTTCCTGCTGAATTAAAATATCACCTTAATCTAATATTAAATTTCCATCTACACTGGATGTAGTTTCTGTGTTTGTGTTTCTCTGGACTATTGTTTTGTTCCTATACCAGTCCTTTTGGTTTTTAATTATAGATGATTTAAAGTGTGTGTGTTTTTTTTTTAAGGAATCTTTTTAAAATTAAAATCTTTAATTCTTATTTTCAAAAAATATTTTAAAAGTAATAAGATGATTTTCTCTCACTATTCCCCTTTTTGCATATTTATTTTTCCATACAAACTTTTTACATTGTGTACTCCTTGGGTAAAAGTGTGCATACCTCACATAGTTGGCAGTCTAGCAGTGCTTGTCATGTGGCTTTTGGTATACCACTTCCTGTGTTAGGTCTCTGTAGGTCACCAGGGACACCTCTCAGCAATTAGATGGCTTCAGCTGACAGGACAAGTTCTTCCACCTTCAGGGCAGGTTACTTCTCTTGAAGCTCTTAGTGGGATAGGGAGATAGCAGATTGTCACAGCAATGCTTATGCAGTTGATGCCTGACTTGGGGAGAGAAGTATTCAAGGAGTTCATGGTTCTTCTCCGAGGGCCAAGCTTTTGTCAAGATTCTTAAGGATCCGAGCGTGTCCTCTGTAACCTGCTGGACTCAGGAGAGATACTTAGTTGGCTTAGTCCTGGGACTGGAGATCAGCAGGAATATCTTCAAGCTCCTGTCTTTCCAACCCTCCTAGGCTAACCTCACTCCGTTTCTGGTCTGTTTTTTTTTAATTTTAATTTCAATTTAGCATGAGCTTAAGTTACAGGTAATCAGTGGGATTAATATACTTTATGCTTTGGTGGGTCTACTTTATTTCTTTTTCTTTTTAGTGTTATTTATTTGTTCATATCATTATCAAATGTTTAGTAAGTACCTTGTGTATGGCAACATTTAGGCTTATGAATATGAATCACCCAGTCTTTGTCTAATCAGCAGCATTTTGCAAAAACTTTTTCTTTTCTTTCTTCTTAAAATACTTTCTTCACTTAGTATTCACACTTTCTATGTTTTTATTTTCTTTATCTTTGGCATTTTTCAGTTTCTTTTGCTTGATTCTTTTCATGTGGACCTCCTAAATGATGGACTCCCAGAGCATAATCAATCATGCTTCTCTTCAGAACTCTATTTCATTCCCTAAGTCATGTCACTTAAATGTTGTGGCTTTAAATAGCATTGATACAGTGACATCTCTGAAGTGTATATTTTATTCAGCACTGGTATTTTCCTTTAATTTTAGCTCCAGATAGCCAACTGCCATATCTCCAATGGGCTATCTAATAGGTGTGTAAAAATTCACAAGACCAAAACATACTGTAACTGTTTGGCCCCCTTGACTAGGCATTTAGTGGTCCATCTGCTCATTTTTCAGGTTATGACATGGCTAGCTTCCTTGTGTCATTGCAGCCTGTTTCTCCTTTACTTTTCTTCATAATAAGATTATTCTTTACCACTATCTTACCAATAATTTACATTATACTTGACATATATATGTATTACTAATTTTCCAGTCGCTGAGAGCTGTTAATCTCCTATTTTTTTATTTTTATTTTTTTAAAAATAACTTCTTGTCACAAGATTAGAAATTAATCTCCTATTTTTAAAATCAATTTCTTCTCATATTTACTGTGTTTTTTGCTTTATCTTTGTTTTATTTGATTCATTACAATTTACAAATTATGTCACCATCATGGCTTGAACTCTGTTATTATACAGTTGATGTTTTCACCTAGTTAATACTTTTTGCTTTTTATTCCCTGTAGTTTTACAAAATTTGCGTCTGCTTTTATATCTTTTATCTCTCATGAGTCACCTTGTAATTGTATGTGGCCTTTATGTAGATAGCAATGTGTCTACTTACTCACCCAAATCCAAAGGATATATTACTGTGTTATTTTAGGGCTTTATTGACACTTGGTATTAATATTATTTTATTTAAAATTTTCTGTTTTTAATGTTTTGTGCCTTTATTTAACCTTTTCTTTTCTGCTTATTGCTGTATGGTTTTCTTGTTGAGTTTCTTTTTTAGAGACAGGGTCTCTCCCTGTTGCCTTCTTGATATTCTGTCTCAAATAATTTAGAAGGTATGTGATATGTTTTTATTTCTATCTTTGCTTAATTTTAAACTTTAAATAGTATTATTATTTTTTTCTTTTTGTCAACTTCAGAAAAACTGTTCTTCCCTAGGAACTGTGAAGTTTGAAGGAACTACCTCACTTTCATGACATCTAATATTCCCCTCCCCAAATTTATTATACTTCATGATTTTTGTGGTTCCAGTTTATCATAGTTATAATATATTAGGTTTTCCTTCATGCTTTATAACATGCATCTCAGTGTAATTTTTAAAAATTCTAGTTCTTTAGCTTTTTTTTTTTGAGACGGAGTTTCGCTCTTGTTACCCAGGCTGGAGTGCAATGGCGCGATCTCGGCTCACCGCAACCTCCGCCTCCTGGGTTCAAGCAATTCTCCTGCCTCAGCCTCCCGAGTAGCTGGGACTACAGGCATGTGCCACCATGTCCAGCTAATTTTTGTATTTTTAGTAGAGACGGGGTTTCACCATGTTGACCAGGATGGTCTCGATCTCTTGACCTCGTGATCCACCCGCCTCGGCCTCCCAAAGTGCTGGG
>PVKV010038331.1:0-13966 GCA_004027835.1 Alouatta palliata
CCCTCCCCTGGCAGCCCCGCCCCTTCCCCAGCACCCCTCCCCTGGCAGCCCCGCCCCCACACCCCGTCCGCCCTGCCCCGCTCGGTGCTCACCGGAGCCAGTGCCGCTTGCTGGTGCTGGTGTGGCAGCAGATGGCGTCGTACTGGTCAGCGAGCCACACGATGAGGATGATGTAGAAGGCGGTGGTGGTGTCGTTGAAGAACTCCGACATGATGGCCTCCATCCCTGCGGGGAGAGGCGGCGGCGGTTGGAGCGGGCGGGGCGGGGCGCGGCGCGGGGCGGGGAGGCCTGGGTTGGGTCCTCACCGACGAGGGCCAGGATGACGGTCAGCAGGGGCGCTGCGGGGAAGGCGATGGCCATGTTCATCTCCAGCATCTGCAGCAGGTCCACTGCGGGCACAGGGCGGCGGGCGCCGGGTGAGGGCCTGGAGGACGCCCGCCCCGCCCCGCGCCGGCGGGACACTCACCGATGAAGACGAAGATCTGGTGGTGCGAGTAGCGCAGCAGCATGGACACGCTCAGCGTCTGCAAGGGGCGCGCGTGAGGGCCTGCTCGGCTGCCCCCTCCCGCGCCCACGCCCGCCCCGAGGCACTCACGAAGATGACCATGATGACGAAGGCGGCCAGGTAGGATGTACGCGCCATCCACATGCTCACGAAGCGGTAGTGCTCGCCCGAAACCACGTTCCGCAGGAAGCCTGCAGCGCAGGGGGCCGTGAGCGCCCGCCCCGACCCACGCCCGCTCCCCCTCCCGCCCTGGGGCAGGCCCCACCTTTGTTCTCCTCGTTTTCCGCCAGGCCCTTCACGCTGGACATGAGAATGTCATCGTAGCCCAGGAACTCATCCAGCAGCAGGCGGCTGAAGCGGTCTCCGAAGCACTGGTCCCGCGTGGGGTCTGCGGGCGGGCGGATCAGGGAGCCCCGCCCAGGCTGCCCCCTGAGCCCTGCAAGCGGCCGGGCCTGCCCGCCTCCCAGCCCCGCCCGCCTCCCAGCCCCGCCTCCCAACCCTGCCCCCCAACCCTGCCCATTTTCAGAAAACCCATCCCAGAGCCCAGCCCTGGGAAGCAGGCCTGGGCCCGGCAGACCCCAGTCCTTCCTGCACAGCCCGGAGCCCCGGACCTGTAGGGGAAGACCCCAGGAAGGAGAGAGGCCCAGCCACTGAGCTACCCCAGCCCAGCAGCTCAGACTCACCCAGGGTGACCACCATAACTGGGATGCTCAGGCGCTGGCGCGTGGCCTGCGACAGGCGGAGGAAGCCATACTCCAGTGAGTACTCCACGATGTACTCGTCCTGCGGCCATACTGCCGGAAAGAACGGGGGGCCGGGTCAGCCCCCACGCACCCCCAACACTGCCACCAGCCGAGGCAGGCGTTGAGGGGCGGGAAGAAAGACCTGCTAAGCCCTGGGCCCCTGGTGGGTGCTGGGAGAACCCCTACAGACACGTGGGATGGCGCCCGCCCAAGCTGGTGCCCCACCCTGTGCCCTGGAGAGGCTGGCCAGGCTCCTCCTCCCGTGGCCCCATCTCCTGGCTGGGGCTGGCTAGTTCCAGGGCTGCCCCTCTGCCCTGGCGGCGCGTCAGGAAATGCCCCCAGCACAACTACAACACTTGAGAGGCCCCAGCGCTCTGGAGAAACGGCCTGCTCTCAGACCAGGCAGGGGCTGGCTTCCTGAGCGCAATCAGCCAGAATTCCGAGTCCAGAGCCGAGGGGGCTCATCCCCTCCAAGTCGCCGTTCACAAGAGGGTCCCAGAGAAGGTGAGCTGAGCCAGTTACCCCATTCCCTGGGGCATCCCCACAGCCTTGTATGCTGACAAATGGGGAAATCAAGGCACACGGGTACCCTGAAAGGTCCACAGCAAGTGGCCAACAGGCTGGGGTGTTCCGGGGAGCTCACCTGCACCCCAGCACCCCAAGGCTGGGACGTTCGGAGGGACCCCGCCTGCACCCCAGCACCCCACGGCTGGGATGTTCAGAGGGACACCGCCTGCACCCCAGCACCCCAGGACTCCACAGCTGGGCAACCCCATAAGGCAGTACACCTTTGGCGGGCAGCCTACCTTTGGTGGGCGTCTCGGGGAAGGGGAACTCCTGGCTGTCATTCAGGGCCTCTGTGCTACTCGGCGGCTTGAACACCTTGGGCTCAATGTCCAGCTCAAACTGTGAGGGACCAGCGTGTCAGCAGCGCCAGCCTGGGCTGTGAGGGCCGGCCTGAGGATGCCGTCCCACTGATGGGAAGGGGCTTGGGAGCCTCGGCCTCTGCCCCAACATGGAGCAGGCCAGGGTGGACTGCGTGTGCCTCCCGCTTCAGCCAGGACCCCACCTCAACACCAAGCCTGCCCCGCTGTGGGGCCATCTATGGCACGGCTCTGAGTCCTAAAGCTGCGGCAGGCGCCAGCCGCGGCCAGTGGACACCACGGAGGGGTCCACGATGCTCTGGTCACTCTTTCTTGGGGTTGGCTTTGTGGGAACAAGTGGGACCCCAAACCCCGACTGCTGAAACAAAAATATTTCCAACCAGACCGTGGGGCCCAACACAGCCACTTGGTCCCACCCGTGCTCAAGGCCACCACAAGCTAACCGGGCATCCAGCACCTCTGCAGGGAGCAGGACAGGCCAGAACGGGGCCCAGAGCTCTCACCTCCCAGCCCCTGGGCCTCTTCCTCAGCTATTCCTGCCCACAGCACCCCCAGCCTCAGATGATCCCCTCCCCAGAAAAGCTGGAATCTCAAAGGCCTGAGTCTGCCCAGCCCAAGTCTTCCCCTAGACCCCCCTGCCCTGCCTAGGCCTCTAGCAGGGAGACAGGCTGAGGGTCTTGTTTCAGAGGCCTCCAGGCCACCAAAAGTCCATGACAAGCAGGGATGGGCTTGTCTATGTGCCAGGTCCGTGATGGTCAAGAACCCCAACGCCCTGTCCCTATCAGGGACCACCCCTTCAGCCACGAGCACCTATGGGATCTAGCCCAGGCTTGGCTCACCTTGATGGAGCTGTTCCCAAACATCTCCATGCTCAGCTCCTCCTCCTCCTCATCTTCCAACTCCAGGCTGCTGCCCGGCTCCATGGCCAGGCCCGGGAAGCTCCCGCGGCCGCCGTCACAGAACTGCAGGAAGACCGGCGCGCGGCTGGAGTTGTGCCGCACCTCCACGCGCAGGATGCCCTCGCGAGGCCACTTGTCACGCACGTGCTCCAGGCAGTTGATGGGCGAACGGGAGAAGACAATGTGGATGTAGGCCAGGACGAAGAGCACAAACAGGGCCTGGGGGCGGCCGGCAGTCAGTGGGGCACCGAGGGCCGGCTGCAGCCCACACCTGACGGCCTGCGTGGCGGGGCATGCCCGGCTGCCCAGGACAGGGGAAAGAAAGGAAGCTCTGGAAGCCGAGTTGGGCACTGAGGATCCCGGGTCCCTCCCACGCTGACTGCACCCGGCCAACCCCCTATGCTGCCCAAGTGACTGAGGACCCCGGGGACGCCCCACTCCAACCCTGGCTCTGACAGGCCCCAGGGCTCAGGCGAGGCCTGTGACTGCCCCAGCCTCCTCAGGGGTGAGCCAGACAAAGCCAGCAGGCCGGGGCCCTCTCAGATGTGCACAGGACCCGCCAAACCTGGGAAGACACGAGGCTGGACTCAGACCCACCAAGTGGAGCACACAAGGGCCATGTGCCAGCCAACAGTGCCCGCCCTGCAAGGAGCAGCTGGTGCTGCTGCCACCCCAGGGCCACCTGTGGGTCCCACCATACACAAAAGGCTGCACAGCCCGCCACGGCCCATCCTGCTGCTTCCTGCCTCACCTTCCACGGTGTCCCCAGCGCTCCCCTGATCTCACCAGCTAAAAATAGCTTCTCACCCAGCGGGGCGCCCTCTGTACCCCTTCCAGCCCTGGAGGGGCCAGCTGCTCGGGATACAGCGGACCTCTGTGGCTGGGCAGGGAGCCCCAAAGCAGGGCCAAGCAGCTGTGCCCAAGGCACAGCCTATGAACTGGGGTGGCAGCAGCTCTCGCCTGGGGGCTCCTGCCCAGAGGATGTGGACATCTGTGGTTATAACTGGGGGAGCTCCTGGGATGGAGTGGATGACTGACACCAGGGATGCTGCTCAGCCCCCGGCAGTGCCAAAGACGACCCCACCCTGATGTCCACAGTCCCGGGGAGCCCGCGCCCCAGCCTGGCGCAGGCACAACACAGAGTGGGGCCCCTCTAGGAGCAGCTCAGGGCAGCCCTCTTCCAGGGAGCCTACCGCACTGTCTGGGGGTTTGGCTGCCCACTGCACCTGCTGACCTGAGGTCCAGGCATCACTCCCAAGACTAGTGAGAGTCACCTCTACCTGCTGTCCCAATCCACAGAGCTGAGGACCCAGCTGGGCCAAGGGGGCCCCCATAGCCACGTGGAACCCCAGACTCAAGGAAGAACTGAGCAGAGTCAAAACCACAAGCCAGAAAGACGTGGAGCACAGGGCCCCTCCCTGACCTGCTGGCAGGCCCAGCGAAGCCCGGGCTGCCGCAAGCCACCTGCGGCCACACAGCCATGAGCAAGACCACCAGGAGCCTCAAGCCTTCCACGCCCACGGTGAGCCCGGCCTCCTCTCCAGAGCCCTCTGCAGACTGAGCAAACAGCCGAGTCAGCAAAGCCACCCACTTCTGGCCTGTGCTGTGGTCTGAGGGAGGCCCCAAGTCTGAGCACGGATGAAGCCCTGGATCCCCCCACAGCTGCAGCTGGAGTAAGTCTCATCGCACTCCTCAGCCCAGAGAGTTGCAAAATCCCTGGCCTAGCCCTTCCCCCATGTGGCATCTGCATACAGGAGCCACGGAGGCTGGGCCCAGGGGTGGGTCCCGCTCAGACGCACTGATCCCATAGTCCCTCAGCTCAGCACTCTCAGGAGAGAGGGGCCCCGCCAGGCCCATGGTGGGTGCGCTGGTGGCCATCCAGTCTCAGACGTCCAGCAGGAGCCGTGCCCAGGACAGCAACGGATCCTGTGCCAAGATGTCCCAGAAAGTGCTGACACGCGGCGGGCCAAGGTCGGGGTTGCCCAACACTTCCCAAGGAACGCACGGCCGTAACCACCCCTGCTTTACAAACAAGGAACTGACGCAGAGGTCCCCAAAGACCTGGACCTGCTGAGGTCACAAGGCCGGGAGGCAGCAGCCGGGGGCAGTGCCGGGCTGCACACTCAGTGACCAGTGACCCCACGACGAAGAGCAGCTCCCGGGGTCGCCCTGGGCAGGGTCAGCGGGGGAGGGCACGGGACGCACATCCCGCCACACCCAGCACTGGTGTGAGTGACCTGTCCTACGGAGACAATGGACGTGATGAGAGGGCCCCAGTGTCTTCACATGATGTGCACGCACTCCAGGCGAAGGCTCCAAGTGCCCCAGATACTGTGACTCGGGTGTCACTGTGTGTGCCCCATCAGGTAATTCCTGCTGACTGCACTCGGGATCCCCCAGCCCGGGGTCCACCAGGGTCCCCCTTCCCTGACTGAGCATGACCAGGAAGGAATCTGCTCCACTGAACGAGGCCCCATCCCCATAAAGCCTCAGCTCCCCCGAAATCTCACACCAGAAAACAAGGAGGCAGCACCCAGCCAGTCGCAGCCTCATCCCAAGTCCTAGGTCCTCCTGCCTAAGGCCTGTCATCAGCCACCCTGCAGCAGCCACCTCACCTGGCCCGGCCCCACACGCCCAGGCAGCCTCATCTACACCCGCAGCAGCCCTCCCCGGGGATCTCAACTGGAAATGCTCCCAGGGGCCCCTGGCCGCCCTCCACCCTGCAGCCTGGCTCAGCCACTCACATGCCTGGGTGGTCCAGACCCCTACACTCCACGACCCCATACCTGATCCCAAGCTCCCCGGCAGGCGCCCGCGTGCTCCAGCCCCAGGGCCCTCCCACACGTCCTCCAGCTGCCTGGACGCCAAGTCCCTTCACACTGGCTGTGGCTCACCTCCAGAATGCCCTGCCCACCCTGCAATGGAGTCACCCCACCCCTACGGGTCAGCCCACGACACTCACAGGAGTGCCTCCCCCAGCCTGGGGCTGCACTCACCACCTCCTCCAGGAAGCTTCCCTGATATCCTGGCCAGGGATCCCAGGGCACCCCAACACTCAGCCACCAGGTGGGCCTTTTCCTCTGTCTCCCCACAGACCTGGAGGGCTGGGAACAGCCTCCCCCACCTCTGGATATTTGACTGACGAACAAACTGACTGACAGACAAGCCTGAGGAGCCACACTTTTCTCTCCAGGGAGAGCATGGAGCCCTCAGCCCCACCCAGGAAAACCTGCAGCAAGCCCTGTGCTGCCCCACCTGGGGCTCCCCTTTGTCCACTTGGGGTGCTTCCCACCCCCAGGTCACAGGAGCCTCAATGTGACAGGACCCCATTCAGAGCAGGGCCCCTGGGGTCTCACATTCCCTCTTTTTTTTTTGAGACGGAGTCTTGCTTTGTTGCCCAGGCTGGAGTGCAGTGACGTATCTCGGCTCACCGCAATCTCTGCCTCAAGTGATTCTCCTGCTTCAGCCTCCCGAGTAGCTGGGATTACAGGCACGTGCCACCACACCTGGCTAATTTTTGTATTTTTAGTAGAGACGGTTTTACCAGGTTGGCCAGGCTGGTCTCGAACTCCTAACCTCAAGTGATTCACGCATCTCAGCCTCCCAAAGTGCTGAGATTACAGGTGTGAGCCACCCAGGGCCCAGTGCCCCAGGACAGATGGGCTCTGCCACGCTGGCTTCAGGGCCATGAAGGCTAGCAGAGGTGGATGCTGAGGCTGCAGGGAGGTCTCCCAAGGGCCCCTAGAACACAGGTCCCTGCTGTCTCCTCCCCCCAGCACGTGGCACAGCCTCGAATTTCCCAAAACCACGAGGCACAAGTGAGGGGTCAGGGTGCTCCGTGCTGGCTCAGGACTGGGAGCTCAGCCGAACAGGCACCACAAGAGGAGGCTGCCTTGAAGGGAGTGCACCAGGGAGGACCTGGCTCTCTTTATAGAGACCCCGGAAGCCGGGCGGACAGGAAGCTGATGAGCCTTCTGGAACTCAAGGCAGCCTCTGAAATCAGCCGGTCCCAGCCTGCACTTTGCAGATAATTTAAAGTGAAGGCGGCAGGGTCAGATTCTGTGCCACCAGATTACCACGTGGAGGATTCAGAACGAACAGATTTCCCCACCCAGGCTTGGTGAGGTGGCTCACGCCTATAATCCCAGTACTTTGGGAGGCCAAGGAGGGCAGATTGCCTGAAGTCAGGAGTTTGAGACCAGCCTGACCAACATGGCAAAGCCCTGTCTCTCCTAAAAATATAAAAAAAATTAGCCAGATGTGGTGGCGGGCACCTGTAATCCCAGCTACTTGGGAGGAGGCTGAGGCAGGAGAATTGACTGAACCTGGGAAGTGGAGGTTGCAGTGAGCAGAGGTTGTGCCTCTGCACTCCAGCCCAGGCGATGGAGCAAGACTCAAAAAAAAATTAAAAAAAAAAAAAAAGGCCGGGCGCGGTGGCTCACGCCTGTAATCCCAGCACTTTGGGAGGCCGAGGCGGGCGGATCACGAGGTCAAGAGATCGAGACCATCCTGGTCAACATGGTGAAACCCCGTCTCTACTAAAAATACAAAAATTAGCTGGGCATGGTGGCGCAGGCCTGTAGTCCCAGCTACTCGGGAGGCTGAGGCAGAATTGCTTGAACCCAGGAGGCGGAGGTTGCGGTGAGCCGAGATCGCGCCATTGCACTCCAGCCTGGGCAACAAGAGTGAAACTCCGTCTCAAAAAAAAAAAAAAAAAAAAAAGATTTCCCTACCCAGAGATCTGGCAGCCCAGAGCCCCCTGCTGAGAGAGGAGGCATGGAGGGCGGTGCTGAGAACCTCCCCAGAGTCCCCAGCATACACAGGAGAGGGGGACCTCCAGTTCTGGCCCAGCCCCATCTGCCCACCTGTGAGTTGCACCTGCCTGGAGATGCAGCTAAGTTGGCCTGATCCAAACCAGGACGTGGTGGGACCAGAGCCCAGGCCACAGGGATGCACCTCCCAGGGAGGCTGAGCTCCGTCTGGGGAACCTGGCCAGGCACACAGCACACGCCCGCCACAAGCCTAAGGGCCACTCCGTGGAAGTGTGGTGAAGAAAACCCATATCCACACACGAGCCTCCATCCGCAGTTTCAGGCCCCGTCTGTGGACCCCAGAGCCAGGAAAGGCCACCTGCCTGAGTATCAGCCCTGCTCAGGTGCCCACTGAGGCGACCACCCCACTCTGGGGGGCTGCAGGGCGCAAGGTGAGGAGGACAAGCTGAGCTCTGGCCGATGGGGGGCCACGGATCTGAGGGCGGGGGGCCTCCCTCGAGGCTGCGGCAGGCTGGGATCCACACCCAGGTCGGGGTGACGGCTAAGCTAGGCTCCCCCTGCTGAGCCCAAAAGAGCAGCCGGCTCCTGACCAACCTGTCGGGCTTGGAACTCGCTCACTCTTGCAGCCTGGCCCGCCAGCGTCAGCCCCGCTCTGCAGACTAGGCCCGAAAAACTGCACTTCAGCACCCCTAGGCGGGGCGGGCGGTGTTCTCATGCAAAACCGAAACACTCCGACTCCTGGGAAGCCCAGAGCCCAGGCGGCCCAGGACCCTGGCCAGCTTGTTTTCTGAGGGGCTGAAGCTGCTGCTGAGACCCTCTTGTCACCCAAGCAAGACCCCTTCTTAGAGGGACTCAGGCCAATGCCTGTCCTGCACGCTGAGACCTCTGTGCCATCTGAGGAGGGAGGGAGAGGACAGAGCCCAAGACTCGGAGGCCAGCGAAGAGCCACAGCTCAGCTCCCGGAGCAGGAAGGGGGTGGGGACCCAGGGAAGGAGGAGGCTGGGGATGGGGTGGAACGCTGGTGCTGGTGACTTTGCCACTAACCCTAGCGAGGTGACCTCAGCTAAGTCACATTCCCCCCAGGCTCAGGAGCAGGGAACCGGGTGAGAGCCGGTGGAAGGATGCAAGGACAGGGAGATCCCTGCCAGGAGAATAAGAGGGGAGAGGGGAGTGGCCTTCCAGGTCGAGGGGTTGTCAGGCTGGGTTCTGGGCCAGCAACGGGGGCGAGGAGGGAGGTCTCGGGGCTGAGGATCTCAGGCGACAGAGTCAGGGGTCAAACGGCAGGAAGGGCTACGTCGCAGGGGAAGGCTGGGCTCCAAGCCTGCGTAGGTGGGAACCCCGGAAAGGTGGCGGCCGGAGACGAGATGGGCCCTGGAGGGGCTGAGAGTGAGGTTCCCAGAGTAAGGAGCATCGGCTTCCAAGGCAGTGGGAATCGGCCTTCCCGGGTGGAGGTCCCGGGGCGGGACGGGGTCACGAGACGGTGACCCTGGCCAATCCCGGGGTCAGAGATCGCGAGGGACGTCCCTAATCGGTAGGGCAGGGTCGAGGCCTCCGGGTGCAGGGTCACGCTCGGTGTCTCCCGTGGGGCCAGGGATCGCGATCGGAGGGCGCAGACTTGGGGGCAGGGCCGACCGCTGGGGTCAAGGGTCGGGGGTCGGGGCCGCGGTCACCTTGAGCAACACGAAGAACTCGAAGAGACGGCGGAAGGCGGGCGGGAAGAGCCGCGAGTAGGTGACAGCCATCTTGAAGAAGAGCGCGTGGAAGAGCCGGTCGCGCACGTTGATGAGGGGGTTGGGGTTGAGGTTAGGGGTGCGAGGCCCGCGCGCGGGGGCCGGGCCGCCGCCACCACCGTTGGGCCCGGGCCCCGGAGCTCCGGGCGCCGCGTTTTCCGACATGCCGTCCAGCGTCGCGCCCTAAGGGCCGGCGGGTGTCCGAGGGCGCCTCTCGGCCGCCATCGGCAGCCCTCGCCGCCGCCGCCGCGCTCTTCACAGCCGCCAGGCCACGGACGCCATCTTCCGCCTCCTCGTCCGGCTGCGGCCCCGATGACGCCAGCGAGTCGCCACGCCGGGCAAGAGCGGCCCCCCCTGCGCCTGGGGGGGAATGCTGGGATGCCAGCGACGCCCGCGGAGGCCTCACCCGGCGCTCGGCAGCGCCAATGGGCAGGGCTACATCTGGCTCTCCTGTTCTTTTGCATATTGGCACCCACAATCCACCGCTTCTATGAGGCCAACATAGGCAGTAAAATTATGAGAACGTATAGGATTTTAGGTGATCGAAGAGATGCAAAGTACGTGTAAACACAGGAGTTGTTCTGCAATATGCCACTGTAGAAAACTGCTAGATATAAAAGCCACCCACAAATTCACCTAAGTGTAAAGTGGTGTAATTACTGGGCTTTAAATACCTGCAGTGGCTAGCGTATAACCGTGCTCGCTTCGGCAGCACATATACTAAAATTGGAACGATACAGAGAAGATTAGCATGGCCCCTGCGCAAGGATGACACGCAAATTCGTGAAGCGTTCCATATTTTTGCTGCAGTCCGCCGCCTGTCATCTCGCTTTGCTTCCCTTCCGCGATCTCACAATGATGTCACGGGGCCCTTTGCTTCCCTTCCGCCATCCTGCAATGACGTCACAAGGCCCTTCGTTTTCCTCAATCCTGCAATGACGTCATGGGGCCAGTGACGTCATCACCTTCCCTTTTTCGTTTCCCGTTGCACTACTGAGGTTGGTGATTGGAAAACAATCTGGCCGTCCCCGCTTAGTTGTGGCGCCCTGCCATCTGCCCCCTGTGGCCCTCGAGCTACAGTAAATAAGTAAATGCTCTTCAGGAGCACAGATGGACCGCCTGTTGCATGCCTAACAGAACGCTATGGTTTTGAAACCACCTTTGTAAAATTATGACTGAGACAGTGAAAGGGATCTAACCTAATCCACTCCGTCTTCCTTATAACGTCGAAGATGTCCTTGTTCATTCCTGGGCGTAGGCTGAACTCACTGGGAGAAACTCAGTTCATGGTTGATAATTTAAAATAAAGATAGGCGGGGCGCAGTGGCTCAAGCCTGTAATCTCAGCATTTTGGGAGGCCGAGGCAGGCAGATTGCTTAAGCCCAAGAGTTCAGACCATAGGCAACATGGCTCTACAGAAAAAACCCTGTCTCTGCAAGAAAGAACAAAAATCAGGGCTGAGCCCAGTGGCTCATGCCTGTAATCCTAAAACTTTGGGAGGCCGCGGAGAGAGACTCACAAGAAGGAGATCCGCTTTGGGAAAGGGCTGTTAACCTCTTTTTTTTTGTCAGGGCGGGGACAGAGTCTCACTCTATTCCCCCAGGCTGGAGCGCAATTGCCGTCTGGGCTCACTGCAACCTCCGCCTCCCCGTTTCAAGCGATTCTCCAGCCTCAGCCTGCTGAGTAGCTGGGACTACAGGCGCACGCCACCACGCAGGGCAATTTTTTTGTATTTTTTTTTAATCCATTTTTTTTGTTTGTTTTTAACACGGGGTTTCACCATGTTGGTCAGGCTGGTCTCGAACTCCCGACCTCAGGTGATCCACCCACCTTGGCCTCCAAAGTGCTTGGATTACAAGCATGAGCCACCCGCCCGGCCTTTTTTTTTGTATTTTTAGTAGAGATGGGGTTTCACGATGTTGGCCAGGCTGGTTTTGAACTCTTGACCTCAAGTGATTTGCCCACCTCAGCCTCCCCTAGTCCTGATATTACAGGCATGAGCCACCTAGCCCAGCCTATCTTTGTTTTAGATTATCAATTATAAGCCGCGCACGGTGGCTCATGCCTATAATCCCAGCACTTTGAGAGGCTGAGTGGCGCGGGTCACCAGAGGTTGGGAGTTCGAGTCCAGCCTGACCAACATGGAGAAACCCCGTCTCTATTAAAAATACGAAAATTAGCGAGGTAGGGTGGCTCATGCCTGTAATCCCAATTACTAGGGAGGCTGAGGCAGGGGAATTGCTTAAACCCAGGAGGCGGAGGTTGCAGTGAGCCGAGACTGCAACCCTGCACTCCAGTCTGGGCAATAAGAGCAAAACTGTGTCTGAAAAAAAAAATTATCAACTATAAACTGAGTTTCTCCCAAAGTTAGTTCAGCCTACACCCAGAAATGAACAAGCACCAAGCAGACCAAATAAAAAATAGTTTTTTTGTTTTGAGACAGAATCTCACTCTGTCACCCAGACTGGACTGCAATGGCGCTATCTGGGCTCACCACAACCTCCGCCTCCTGGGTTTAAGCAGTTCTCCTGCCTCAGCCTCCCAATTCTCCTACCTCAGCTGGGATTACAAGTGCGCACCACCACACCTTGCTAATTTTTTTTTTTTGTATTTTTAGTAGAGACAGGGTGTTTCCATGTTGGCCATGCTGGACTTGAACTCCCAACCTTAGGTGATCCGCCCGCCTCGGCATCCCAGTGTGCTGGGATTGCAGTCGTCAGCCACTGTGCCCGGCAAAAAAAATGTTTTAAAAAATTGGCTGAGGCCGGGCGCGGTGGCTCACGCCTGTAATCCCAGCACTTTGGGAGGCCGAGGCGGGTGGATCACGAGGTCAAGAGATCGAGACCATCCTGGTCAACATGGTGAAACCCCGTCTCTACTAAAAATATGAAAATTAGCTGGGCATGGTGGCATGTGCCTGTAGTCCCAGCTACTCGGGAGGCTGAGGCAGGAGAATTGCTTGAACCCAGGAGGCGGAGGTTGCGGTGAGCCGAGATCGCGCCATTGCACTCCAGCCTGGGTAACAAGAGCAAAACTCCGTCTCAAAAAAAAAAAAAAAAAAAAAAAAATTGGCTGAGCATGGTAGTGCGTGCCTGTAGTTCCAGCTCCTTAGGAGGCTGAGGTGGGAGGATTGCTTGAGCCCAGGAATTGGAGGCTGCGGTGAACAATGATTGTATCACTATACTCCAGCTTGGCTAACTGAGTGAGACCCTGTCTCTAAAAAATGAAAAGACCTGGCCAGCTGCGGTGGCTCACGCCTGTAGTCCCAGCACTTGGTAGGCTGAGGCGAGTGGATCACGAGGTCAAGAGATCGAGACCAGCTTGGCCAACATAGTGAAACCTGTCTCTACCAAAAATACAAAACTTAGCCAAACATGGTGGCGCCTGCCTGTTGTCCCAGCTGCTCAGGAGGTTGAGGCAGGAGAGTCGCTTGAACCTGGGAGGCGGAGGTTGCAGTGAGCCAAGATTTCGCCATTGCACTCCAGCCTGGTGACAGAGCGAAAACTCCATCTCAAAAAGGAAAAATGAAAAAGGCCCAGCACTTTGGGAGGCCAAGGTGGGTGGATTAGCCGAGGTTAGGGGTTCAAGACCAGCCTCACCAATATGATGAAACTCTGTCTCTCCTAAAAATACAAACATTAGCCGGGTGTGGTGGTGGGCGCCTGTAATCCCAGCTACTCAGGAGGCTGAGACAGGAGAATTGCTTGAACCTGAGAGGCAGAGGTTGCAGGGAGCTGAGATCACGCCACTGCACTCCAGCCTGGGCGACAAGAGCTAAGACCATCTCAAAATAAACAAATACAAATAAATAAAAAGTAGAAAAGCCGACAGTCAGTATTTTCAGCTTTGTTGAGAGGTGTAACTACCGCACTCTGCCATGGTAGAGAAAACGCAGCCGTAAATGATACATAAACGGACTGGCACAGCTGTACGCCAGTAAAGCTCTGTCTGCAGACACTGGAATTTGAATGTTATGCAATTTCCACATTTGATAGAATCATTTTCATCTTTTGATTCTTTTTTAACTGCTTAAAAACGTAAGACTCATTCTTAGCTCACAGGCCATACAAAAAGAGGCTGCAGCTGGATTCAGCCCACAGGTCACAAACACAGCTGTCCAACCCAAATAACGAACAGAACTTTTTCTTGCCGGGCGCGGTGGCTCACGCCTGTCATCCCAGCACTTTGGGAGGCCGAGGCAGGTGGATCACGAGGTCAAGAGATCGAGACCATCCTGGTCAACATGGTGAAACCCCGTCTCTACTAAAAATACAAAAATTAGCTGGGCATGGTGGCCCGTGCCTGTAGTCCCAGCTACTCGGGAGGCTGAGGCAGGAGAATTGCTTGAATCCAGGAGGCGGAGGTTGCGGTGAGCCGAGATCGCGCCATTGCACTCCAGCCTGGGTAACAAGAGCGAAACTCCGTCTCCAAAA
>PVKV010038332.1:0-14010 GCA_004027835.1 Alouatta palliata
CAATTCTCCTGCCTCAGCCTCCCGAGTAGCTGGGACTACAGGCACGTGCCACCATGCCCAGCTAATTTTTTGTATTTTTAGTAGAGACGGAGTTTCACCATGTTGACCAGGATGGTCTCGATCTCTTGACCTCGTGATCCACCCGCCTCAGCCTCCCAAAGTGCTGGGATTACAGGCGTGAGCCACCGCGCCCGGCCTTAGTGTACTATTTTATTCACTTCTGATCCATAGTCTAGAAAGCCGAAAAGCCTACTATTTAATAACATAGTCACGCACTGCATAATGACATTTTGGTCAACAATGGACCATATATACAACAGTGATCTCATAAAATTATAATGGGGTGAAAAATTCTTATCACTTAGTGACACTGTAGTTATAACGTCCTATTGTAACACATCACTCACATGCTTGTGGTAATGCAGGTGAGTAACGTGTTTGTTGCAATAGGACACAGATGTAAATAAAACTACTGTATTTGATAATGACAATAAATAGTTGTGTTACTGGCTTATATACTTATAACTATATATATTTTTATTGTTATTTTAGAGTGCACCCCCGAAAAAAAAAGTTAACTGTAAAATAGTCTCAGGCAGGTCCTTTGTGAGGTATTCCAGAAGGCAATAGGAGACGGCAGCTCTATGCATGTTATTGCCCCTGCAGACATTCCAATAGGATAATATGTGGAAGTGGAAGACAGTGATATTGATGATCTTGATCCTGTGTAGGTCTAGGCTAAGGTGTGCTTGTGTCTCAGTTTTCAAGAAAAAATTTAAAACGTAAATAAGGTAAAGAAAAATTAAAGTTTATAAAGTAAAAAAGTTACAATTAAGTTAAGGTTAATTTATTATAGGAGAAAAAAAACTATGGCCAGACACGTTGGCTCACACCTGCAATCCCAGCACTTTGGGAGGCCGAGGCAGGTGGATCACTTGAGTTCAGGAGTTCATGACCAACCTAGTCAACATGGTAAAATCCCGTCTCTACTAAAAATACAAAAATTAGCTGGGCATGGTGGCGTGCACCTGTAATTCCAGCTATTTGGGAGGCTGAGGCACAAGAATCGCTTGAACCTGGGAGGCAGATGTGGCAGTGAGCCAAGACTGTGCCACTGCACTCCAGCTTGGGTGACAGAGTGAGATTCTGTCTTAAAAAAGAAGAAAACAAAAATTTTAAAATAAATTTAGTGAAGGCTAAGTAGACAGTGTTTACCCTTAGTCATCAGAAATGTCCTAGGCCTTCATATTCACTCACCACTCACTCACTGAATCACCCAGAGCAACTCCAGTCCTGCAATCTCCATTCATGGTTAAGTGCCCTATATAGGTACGCCATTTTAAATTTTTTATACTATAATTTTACTGTACCTTTTCTATGTTCAGACACATAATACTTATTATTGTATTACAGTTGCCTATAGTATTTGGTACAGTAACATGCTGTATAGGTTGTAGCCTAAGAGCAAAGACTCTACTGGACAGCCTAAGTGTGGGCAGAAGTCTGTATCATTTACGTTTATGTAAGTATTCTATGATGTTAGCATGACAAAATCACCTAATTACATATTTCTCACAGCAGATCCCTATTGTTAAATGACGTGATTGTACATATTTATATCTTCAAAATATCTATTGTATTTGGATCTATTCAGATATCAGAAACACTGTATCTGTCCCCAGACCATTGTCAAAGATAATTATTTAAAACGGTTTTTGGGTCTTTTTGGGGGTGAGGGGAGTAATCCAAAAGCAAACTCAATCTTTACTTAATAAAGACTCTTTAAAAATCAGCTTTCCATCAAGTACATAGAATTGCCAGGGCTAGGAAAGGCCAAAGGTACAGCGGCTCAGTATCTAATCTTCCAGTGAAAAGGCAGCTGCCAGGAAAAGCTTAACATTTGATACTATGAGCAAAACAACATTCCTCTGAAAATAAATTTGGTAAAACTATTTGATTACTTAGGTTCCTTATAGGAAGCTAGCCTGCACAGACTTATTTCTAGGGGAACAAAACCCCCACATGGATCAAGCAAACTAGAAATAATAATATAAATCTGTTCAGAAAAAAAAAAAGACGTACCACTTCACATAGTACATGTATGCAAAGCAAGCTTACAGTGCGTGTAACATACCTTTTGATAAGGTCTCTTAGGTGATAGGCTGGAATTGCGGCATTCACCACTGCTTTACTGGCAAATATGTGATCAATAATAGCAGAACTGTTTGCCTTAAGAAAGGGAGAAAAAGTCTTCCTTTGGTTATTCAGTTTGTATTTATTGAGTACTAGGCATACAGCACTATTTGAGTGAGTAAAATGCAACAGAAAACACTATCCTCTGAGAGGTTACAATCCCTTTTTTTTTGTTGGTGGTTTTTTTTTTTTTTGGAGACAGGGTCTTGCTCTACCACCCAAGCGGTAGTGCAGTGACGCAATCTCAGCTCACTGTAATCTCTGCCTCCCAGATATAAGTGATCCTCCTGCTTGGCTGGAAACACAGGTGTGTGCCATCACACCCAGCTAATTTTTTGTAGATACGGGGTTTCATCATGTTGCGCAGGCTGCTCTCAAACTCTTGGGCTCAAGTGATCTGCCCACCTTTGCCTCCCAAAGTGCTGGGATTATAAGCGTGAGCCATCATGCCCAGCAAGAGCATACAATCTTAACAGAGGAAGTAACTTACATAATTATACGCTTCTAGAGAAGAACATTTTCTCTCTATTTTCAGCACCTAGCACTCTATGAACATCTATTAGATGAAAGAATAAAAAATAAATACCAAAGCAACCACATAAGAATGTAGTTTAATACAAAAATGAATGTGTAATAGGTGACTCAGGGTATCTCCATGATAAGTCTTGAACGGGTTTTCAGACAGAAATAAACTATCAAAGAGAATACGAGGCAGTATTAAAACATCTTATCTGTCATATTACTCATTCTCTAAATCTTTACAGAATATATTCTAAATCTTTACAGAATATATTTTCTCCTTAAATATTATGCTAAGTCAAAATTTACAACTGTGTACATGAGTTAAAAGAACTGATACTATCATTATCAGTTAAATATGTTAAATACTTACCATGAGCTGCTTGCTAAAAGTATCATTTCTTTATTAATCTCAATAGTCTTATGAGATAGATGCCGTTATTATCCTCACATTAAAGAAAGCAAACCATGGCTTAGTGAACCTAAATAACTAATTTAGGAAGATCTTCGTGGAGGCAAAATACAAACCCTAGTAGTTTGACTTTAGAGCCTATGCTCATAATCAGTTGGCAATTTTGCCCCCATAGAAAGTGATAAAACAGAAAAATAATGTTTTATCTAGAGGAATATATTGGAGATCCTATTACTACACATTGTCCCTATAAATTTCACACAAATTTGAATGTGATCTAGTTCTGATGAGCTCTAGGCCAAACAGATATAGTCCAAAAGACTCGAAGATAGTCAAAGCTCATTCAAATAACTGATCTATGTTTGGATTAGCACTAAGAAAGAATACTTAGACTCTTGATGTCTGGGATACCAATAATAAAGAATGATACTGATTTTACTCCCAAGAAAGCAATTTTCACCCATATAAGCATCAGGTACATACACTGGGCTATTAAAGTATCCCTTCCAGGAAATGGTACAACAGAAATCAGTGACTAGATGTTCAAAAGAAACAAAACTGTAGCTATAATAGCTACATGGTATGTATTAGATGCTCAAAAAAAAAAAAAAAAAAATGCTTGTTGCTTACTATCAGAAACTTGTTGCTTAATATCTAAGTTTCAAACCTCTAATATTTGAATGAACTTTTTGTGGGTTTATAAATCAGGAATTAACTACAGTATGTTTTCAAAGGCATTGCAGGGCTTTAATGTTGTGATAATATCAGTAGCCTTTAGTCTACTGTTTAAGTGATCCTCCCGCCTCAGCCTCCTGAGTAGTTGGGACTACAGGTGTGTGCCATCACACCTGGATAATTTTTTGAGGTTTAATAAATACAATGCTTTGGAATGATTATTGGTTTTGATATTAAACAAGTATTAAAATACCTTTTATAATTTTTTTTTTTTTTACTAGAGACCGGGGTCTCACTACATTGCCTAGGTTGATCTCAAATTCCTGGTCTCAAGTGAGCCTCCCACCTTAGCCTCTAAAAGTGCTGGGATTACAGGTGTGAGCCACCATAGCCAGTAAAAATAATTTTTTTTTAACTGTAAAGCAGTTAAGATAATCTATAAAAATTATCATTTAACTCATAAGCTATAGTATTATTAACTCTTTAGAACTCAATATAACTGTTATTAAGCAAAAGAAACCACTTTTGCTTCTTTAGGAAAATGCATTCATTCAAACATTTTTATCAAGCACTTACTATATGCCAAGCCTAGGCATAGGCTAGGAACAGTAAGAATGTAATACTCACTAGCACACTGATAGCCATAGAGTGGGTAGTGGCATTTAAGTACCATAAATAGAAAAAGAGGAGTATGGACAAGAGAAAGCAATCAAGAATTCTAGACGAGAATCATCATAAATTGGCCGAGCACAGTGGCTCACACCTGTAATCACACTGCTTTGGCCTTGTGATTCGGCAGATCACAAGGTCAGGAGTTCGAGACCAGCCTGGCCAACATGGTGAAACCCTGTCTCTACTAAAAATACAAAAATTTGTTATAGCAACAGAAAATGGACTTTAAAAAAAGAAAAAAAAAGAGAGAACAACAACAACAACAAAAAAATTAGCCAGGTGTGGTGACGAGCACCTGTAATACCAGCTACTCAGGAGGCTGAGGCAGGAGAATCACTTGAGATCATAAGGTGGAAACTGCAGTGAGCTGAGATCGTGCCACTTCACTCCAGCCTGAGTGAAAGAGTGAAACATGTCTCAAATTTAAAAAAAAAAAAAAAAAAATCATCATAAATTGAATACTCCTAAATTGAAAGTAAGAACCCCAAGCAAAGCACTGGTGAGGTTTACCTTCCATTCCTGAGATCTGACTGTATGTTTCAGTTTCATTCCTGAGAACATTTCCAGTAAAATGATTCCTAGGCTCCACAGATCAACAGCTGAGGTACATTCCGTATCGCTCTGCAGGCCAGCCTGGGCCAAGCAATTCTGCAGTTCTGCTTCTGGAGCCCGATACCCGTCTGTCTGAATATACTTTACATCCTAAAGAAGATAAGTAAATATTACAATCAATAAAAAAGCAGCTCCCTTTCTATCCATCTCTGCGGTGTGTTTATTTCCCTAAGAGCACAGTAAATCCACTGCCAAACTAAATGCTAAAAATTTTTAGCCCTTGGTTATCATATTCTTTGGTTCATTAACTGGGGGCAGTTCTCAGAGGCAAGCTGTACAGTTCCATACAGTGCTCATAAAGAAGTCTTCTTTGGATTGTCTCTTACCTATTAGGCACTGCTGATAAATAAGGACACTCTGCAAAGAAACAATAAACCATGGAGAATGGAGGATTTGCCAGGACTATCACATGCATTCTGCCATAAGATACAGCCCCAACACTGAAGAGATCAGGAACAGTAACTCAGCAATTAGCCAAACGTTCACAAAATTTAAAATAGCATTCTATGTAGGTTAAGTACTTTTAATAACGCCAGACTTCTCGTGCGTCACTGGCTCCTCCTACCTGACCCAAACATTATGTCCTTTTTTTAAATGGTGGCACTGAAATTCTTTTGATTTGCTGCATCCCGTGGCATTTCAGTATTTTAGATAAAAATGACGTGTAAGTCCCTACTAAACTACCCTTGTCATTTAAAAACACTTGGCTTCGACTACAACTGCGAGAGTAAAGGAAAGGTTATTTCTTATTTCTTACCTGATTGCCTTCTTTGAAGCTAAGTCCAAAGTCAATGAGTTTAAAACATTCATTCTCTGCGCTCCACAATATGTTACGTGGTTTGAGATCCGCATGGACATAGCCCTCATGATGAAGAAAAGCAAGGGCCTCCAAAACATCTCGGGCACAATGCTGTATCATCCACATGGAACAACCCTGGTGATTGGAATATAAGAGCAATTCCGAAACACTGACATCCAGGAGTTCAAGCAACAGACAGCGTGATGGCACATTTGGAGAAAAGTGGATTGTAAACACTCCATACAAAGTCACTAGAAAAAGAAATTATATTACTTTAAGAATCAGACTTAGAGTAAGTCACTATTAAAGTAGGTAACTGCAATACAAATTTGAGAGAGTCTAGATAAGGATAACTCTGATGAGCAAGCTTCCACTGTAATTTATTTTTCCCATGGATAAGATCTTTGGGCAATTGGGTTATTTTAATAAAAATAAGATGAGACGGCCTACAACAGCTGATTACTCGTGTTTCACCAAGTACTCAGTCGTGGGTGAACATGAACTTGGAGTGCCAAGTGAAAATGATTAAAAGTAAAAATCCAAAATATAAATAAATAATATTGTTGCATCTTGAGGTCCTTTAAAAAAAAAGGAAAAATTAAAAAGTAAGACTCCAAATATTAAGTAACTCTTTTAAAACGAATGTCACAATGTGCAAAAACCAAACTAAAGATTGCTTCTTGATCCAAAATAGCAGTATAGGCCTGTCACGGCGGCTCATGCCCGTAATCCCAGCATTCTGGGAGACCGAAGCAGGACTGCTTGAGCCCAGAAGTTCAGAGCCAGCCTGGGTAACAAAGGGGGACCTCCTCTCTACAAATAATTAGCCAGGCATGGTGCCAGGTGCCTGCAGTCCCAGCTACCTGGGAGGCTAAGGCAGGAGAATGGCTTTAGCCCAGGAATTGGAGGCTGCAGTGAACTGTGATCTCACCATTGTACTCCAGCCTGGATGACAGAATGAGAATTTGTCTCAAAAAAACAAAACAAAACAAAAGAAACAGAAAAATAAACAGCTCTCTATAATCTAAATACTAACGAAGAGATTGAGACTTTCCAGATGAAATTTTAACTAATCTTGCAGAGATTCAGCAAGTCCTTAGGCTTACAAAATTTTTTCCTCTTCAATACCAAGGTTATAGTGATAGACTATTTAGTAAACTAAAAAAATGAAGCACTAGTGTTAAGTAATTCTTCTCCAAAATGGTATTATAAAAAAACTCACTCTCCAAATTAAATATGCATCATACTTGCTAGGAAATTAAGACTTTTCTTTAATAACCAAAGCTATAACTAATGATGAGCTCTCTGTCCTGTAATGAAAATGAAGACTTTCTCACAGATCAGTCATGAGTGATCGTTACGTATCTTGCATTCTGAATATCTGAGTCATGAAACAGGCTCACGGGAGCAAAGGTACAGCGTTCCTAAATTTCACACTTCTATAAGGGCTCCCATGGAGCAGTGAATCATTTCCTCCAAATCCGTACTAAATATATACCAGGTGAGCTGTATGAGTTACTAGCATTGATGTCACAAGCCCTAGACATAGTTCCCATTTTCTACTGGTATACAAAGATTCAAAAATTTCCATACAAGACACGACAATCTAGCAAAGACGTGTCTCCTCTCACTAGAAAAGATATTTTTGTATGCTAATGAATGCGGCATTCTCCGATGAGACTCGAAGCAAGATAGATTTTACTGAGCATCTATGTGACACTGAGCAAAAAAGACCACCAACTCCACTACACTGCAGACAGTAGTAAGGTGAAAGGGGAAAGGGGCCTGGATCGGGTGATAAAGAGGGCTAGACACGCTTCTCCTGCAGAAGGGGAGGAAGACGGAACGCCAGACAGCGAGAGGAAGAGTGTGCTCGGACTGTGACCTGGGCAAGAAGAGAAAGGAGATAGCGGCAATTACCGATGTTCCTGTGACCCTGCAACTGCTCCAGCGCCGCCCTCTCTTTGCGGAAACCATACTCGGCGGCCGAGGCCGCAGCCCCGGTGGTTCCTGGAGGCAAGAACTGTTTGAGGGCCCCGGGGGGCGAGCCAGGGTTGCCGCAGCAGCGCACCCGATACACCGAGGCGGAGGAGCCGCTGCCCAGACGACTCTGTACCTGCCACAGCCGCCCAAAGGCTTCCAGAAAACGCGGCGGCTCCGCGCCCCAGGCACAGCCGGATCCCGCCATCGGTGTGGGCTGAGGGCACGGACACGGGAGCTGACGCGACGCCTGAGGCAGGCCGGCAGAGCCCGCGGTCACATCCCCGCTAGCCGGACCAGCGGCTCCGCAGGGAGGGACCTGCAGCCGCCTCACCGACTCCCGGGACTTCAAGCCGCCATGACACCGGAAGCCGTAGTGCCCCCGAGTCCGAGAAGCCGGAAATAGAGGAAGAGCCTATCACACAGGCCGAAGGAGGGGAGCTCAGAAGGGGCGGGGCCTAGAAGTGATCAGACGAATTAGGTTTGGGGAAAAGACCCAGAATAAGAAGTAAGCTATTAATTACTGAGTATCTACCATTCCAGGCCCAGTATTAACTACTTTCACGGTTAGGACAGGATACCTGAAGCCCAAACTGGTCCTTTTTCTTTTGAGGCACCTCACCTCACCACTAGGAACCCAGAAAAATAAAACCCCGCCTACATTTCTCATAGAAAGGATCCCAGGGAAAGCACACCCTAAGTACAAAAGGTTTACCATCACCTCCAGGTCCGTGGTCACCAAAAACCATGATTCTGGATCCCTAGACCTTTGTGCTTCTATTTTAGTTATAAACCAAAAATAAAATTCTGAGGCTCCCAACCATCAGAATGGACTTTCTCCTCGGCCAGGGCACTCTAAAACTCTGAAAGACTGGTTTAGGCCATGACTGGAAGCAGGGGTCGGACTCATCTAATTATACTTCTAGGGTTAATATCAACGAAACATTTACAATCTATTTTCTCAGAAGCCTGCTACCTGGAGGGTTCATCTGCATGAGTAAAACTTTGGTCTCCACAAGCTCTTATGGTAACCCAGACATTCCTTTATTTTGATAACTCTTTCAACCAGTTGCTAATTAGAAAAATTTCAAACCTACCTATAACCTGAAATGACCCATTTCTCCCTCCCCCAACCCCCGCTTCGAGTTGTCCAACCTTTCTGGGCCAAATCAATGTATTTCTTAAATGTATTTGATTGGAGTCTAATGTCTCTCCAAAATGTATAAAACCAAGCTGCACCCCAGCCACTTTGGGCACATGTTCTCAGGATATCCTGAGGGTTATGTCACAGGCCATGGCCACTCATATTTGGCTCAAAATAAATCTCTTCAAATATTTTACAGAGTTTAACTCTTTTTTTTTTTTGAGACTGAGTCTCGCCCTGTTGCTCAGGCTGGTTTGCAATGGCGCCATCTCCTCTGCCTCCCGGGTTCGAGGGATTATCCTCCTCAGCCTCCAGAGTAGCTGGGATTATAGGCACACACCACCACACCCAGCTAATTTTTTTTTTTTTGTATCATTAGTAGCAAACTGCTGGGATTACAGGCCTGAGCCACCATGCCTGGTGAGTTTATCTCTTTTTATCATAGTCCACCTTGTCTATGGCTCCCTCATCAAAAACATTCACCCTGGGCAAACATGGATCTGTTTCAAATTTTTGTTTTTCATTTATTTGTTCAATTATTTTATTCATTCAGCAAACCTGTTTATTGAATAACAAATAGATATCTAAATTCACAAACTAGGGTGTGTAATAAATGTAGCCTTCTTTACTTTTCAATCTTTCAACTTTTTCTGTTTCAAGCTCTATTCTGATTATGTGGCAATAACATATTTTCCTCAGTTTTTGTGTAAGTTCCCAATCAGATGAGATGGTTTCCGTAGTGCTAAGTGGAGGGTTTGAAGAGAGGTTGAGGACTAAACTCTAACCTGCCTTATCTCTTGCTCAAATTCTTTTTTTCTTTCTTTTTTTTTTTTTGAGATGGAGTTTCGCTCTTGTTGCCCAGTGCAATGGCGCGATCTTGGCTCAATGCAACCTCTGCCTCCCCAGTTCAAATGATTCTCCTGCCTCAGCATCCCAAGTAGCTGAGATTAAATACTCCTCCCGCCATGCCTAGCTAATTTTTTTTCTATTTTTATTTTATTTATTTATTTATGAGATGGAGTCTGCTCTATCCCAGGCTGGCGTGCAGTGGTGAGATATTGGCTCACTGCAACATCCGCCTCCTGGGTTCAAGCGATTCTTCTGCCTCAGCCTCTCAAGTAGCTGGGACTACAGGCGTGCGCCACCACGCCAGGCTAATTTTTTGTATTTTTAGTAGAAACGGAGTTTCACCACATTAGCCAGGCTGGTCTTGATCTGCCTGCCTCTGCCTCCCAAAGTGCTGGGATTACAGGCGTGAGCCACCGCACTAGGCCCCAAATTCTTACCTAAGGGCTGTTAAGAGTCACAGCCTACAAACCATAAGGTCTCATCAGATTGTCAGAGGTATTCAAACCAGAGCAACTCCATCTTGAATTGGAGCTGGGTAAAATAAGGCTGAGATCTACTTGGCTGCATTCCCAGGAGGTCAGGCATTCTAAGTCACAAGATGAGTTAGGAGGTCAGCATAAGACACGAGTTACAAAGACCTTGCTGATAAAACAGGTTGCAGTAAAGAAGCTGGCCAAAACCCACCAAAACCAAGATGGTGGTGAAAGTGACCTCTGGTCATCCTTACTACTCATTAGATGCTAATTATAATGCATTAGCATACTAAAGGAAACTCCCATCAGCACCATGACAGCTTGAAATGCCATGGCCATGGTGGCAGGCGACTGTAATCCCAGCTACTTGGGAGGCTGAGGCAGGAGAATCACTTGAACCTGGGAGGCGGAGGTTGCAACGAGCTGAGATTGCCCCATTGCACTCCAGCCCGGGCAACAGAGTGAGACTCTGTCTCCAAAAAAAAAAAAAAAAAAAAAGAAAGAAAAGAAATTTTAATGGTCTGGGAGCTGCTGATGACTTAAGAAAACTGGGAGGGCTTTAAAGTTTAGCACATTGATTCCTTTCCTTGTTACACAGGAGACATCAGAGTCCCTAAGGGCCTAGTGCCAATTTTCAAATTCCTGCAGAAATATCCCCCCAAATTCAGAGTAAAAGAGGGATAGGGAGGCTTTTTTTTCCCAGGGGTGGTTAAGAGGAACAATTGACTTACCTATTGGGTCTCATGCTGAGTCTGATTCCAGGAACCTTTCTCTTTGGCCAAATGTCACAAGAGAAGTAGGTAGGTCACCTGAAGCAGGAACTATAGTACCAGCTGGAGGACGGATAGAGTGACTTGGGAGAAAAAGACTCATATATGATCAAAAAGGAGACATTGTTTTGGGAAAATGAGGAAACTAAATTTATAGCGCATTTATTGTGATCTGTTACATTGAAAGGACCCTTCAATAAACAATAACTATAGAAACTGTACAGAATGATTGTTCCCTATCTACAACTCCATATAACCCTTTGCAGCTAACGTCCCAAAAAAAAGCACAGCAAAATTTAATAGAGAAGCCTTTTTCTTCAAACTACATTGAGATCAAAAGCCCAAAAGAATAAATTGAAGGGATAGAAAATAAAAGCAATTTAGATATAACTGTAGTTAGTTGTGCATGTAGAACTCTTATTTCTGTCAGGATACAACAAGGTAATATGTGTGAAAAGAGTTTCAAAAATATAAATGTGGTATTACTGTTTTCCTGTAGAAACAAAGGCAGTGGAAGTAGAGAAGTCATAAACAAAAGATCTTATCTCCAGCTAGCTCTTGCCTGAAAAGTAGGTGCTTAATGATACAGGTAGGTCTAAATAGTAAAAAGATGTATTCCGTAAGCCACTAATTAAAATCAGTCGGGCCTTGATCTGTTTAGCCCAGAGAGATTGATGATTCTAGGGAGGGGATCGAGGGGCCCCAAATCCAGAAAACTGGAAAAGATTGGCAGCTGAAAACCATTCGTTCATTTATTTATTATTTGCTCATTTATTATTTCAACATAGTTTTATGAAGAACTACTAGAATTTCCTGGGCAAGGAACTCGTAGTCTAGTAGGGGAGACAGACAAGATTAAGGAAAAAACAACACAAGTAAAGGACTTTGCTTAGAGCAAAAGAGAAAGCTCATCATTTGAGATTGGAGAGAGTTCTGAGAGGATGACGTGGGAATATGTGATCTGATGAACTGAAAAATGCTGGATGACTTCAAACTTTTTCATTAAGGTGGCATCATAGCATCATTGGAAGAGGAGAGGGAGAGCATATGGGGATTCAAAGACTGAATAACTCTAGTGGGAAATCTGTTGGAGAGGAGAGTTTAAATTGAACAGCATGTATCTACATGGAAGCTTGATTTGAAGTTGGCTCTTACTCAATGTTAAGCGAGCAGATTTGTACTTGATACACTATTGGGGAAGAGGCTGCAGGGAGTGGGGAGTGTCTCGATGTTAACTCTTGTCAGCTGCCTACAGGAGCTGTTTGTCCTGTAATTTTGAGTGGGAAATGTCAAGTTAGCATTTTATCAGTATATTAAACTTGGTATATATATATATAAAACTATACTCCTGATCTTCCTCCCCAAATTTCTTCCTCCACATTTCTTCCCCAGATCGGTTCATGGAAACTCTCTTCTTCCAGATGCTCAAGCGAAAAACTCTGAAGTCATTCTTCTTCTTTTTTTTTTTTTTTTTTTTGATGTAGTCTCACATTGTCGCCCAGGCTGGAGTGCAGTGGCAGAATCTCAGCTCACTGCAACCTCCCCCTCCAGGATTCAAGCAGTTCTCCTGTCTCAGCCTCCCAAGTAGCTGGAACTATAGGCGCTCGCCACCACACCCAGCTAATTTTTGTATTCTCAATAGAGACAGGGTTTCACCATGTTGGTCAGGCTGCTCTGGAAATCCTGACCTCAGGTGATCCACCCATCTCTGCTGCCCAAAATGCTGGGATTACAGGCATGAGCCAGCATGCCCAGCCCTTGGAGTCATTCTTGATTCTTCTCTTTCCTCCATTTTCAGCATATACTCAGTCTCTAACACCTTTTTTTTTTTTTTTTGCCACCTTCCCAGCTGCTAGTCTGTTCTAAGCCTCCATCACCTCCTGCCTCAATGATTGAAATAACTTCCTAGCCAGTCTCCTTACTTCCGCTCCTGCTCACCTGCAGTCTATTCTCAACACTGCAGCCATAGTGATCCAATGAGAGCAGAAGTCAGGCTAAGTCATGGCTTTGCTCCAAACCCACCATCTCTCCCAGAGTTAAACTCGAAATCCATAAAATGGATGATAAAGCTGTCCGTGATTTAGATCTCTCTACCACTCCAACCTCATGTCCTCCCATTATCCCCCATAACCACTCTGGTCCCAACACACCAGCTGTTCTAATACATCAGGTAGCTACCTTCCTCAAAAGGAAACTTGCTGTTTCCTCTGCCTGGCATAGTCAGTCTTTCCTCAGATAGCAACATGACTCACTTTTCGTTTCTTTTCCTTTGCTTTTTTCTCTTCTTTTTATTTTTTATTTTTTGAGACAGAGTCTGGCTCTGTTGCCCAGGCTGGAGTGCAATGACATGATCTTGGTTCACTGCAACCTCCACCTCCCAGGCTCAAGCCTCAGCCTCCCTAGTAGCTGGGATTGCAGGTGCCCTCCACCATGCTCAGCTAATTTTTGTATTTTTAGTAGAGATGGGGTTTCGCTATGTTGGCCAGGCTGGTCTTGAACTCCTGACCTCAGGTGATCTGCCCAACTTGGCCTCCCAAAGTGCTGGGATTATAGGCGTGAGCCACAGCGCCAAGCCAACTTCTCATTTCTTTCAAGTGTCTTCCTAAATGTCATTAATTAATGAAGCTCTTCTTGATCACATTTATATAAATTAGCCATTCCCTACTTCCCTGGTATCCCTTGTACCCTTTACTTTGCTTTCATTTTTCTCTGTATCACCCTGGAGGTAATATATATTTCATTTTTATTTTTATTATTTTTTTTAATATGTATACTTTTTATTGCATTTTAGGTTTGGGGGTACATGTGAAGAACATGCAAGATTGTTACATAGGTACACACATGGCAGTGTGATTTGCTGCCTTCCTCCCCATCACCTATATCTGGTATTTCTCCCCATGCTATCCCTCCCC
>PVKV010038333.1:0-14011 GCA_004027835.1 Alouatta palliata
TGTGTGTGTGTGTGTGATTTTCAACTGGTGCATAAAATCCCAAATTGTGAATCACTAGACAAGACAATTCCTGGAGGGCCTTCCAGAGCCAGGTAGATTCTGTCTTAGATGAAGGGCCTTCCGGAGCTAAGTAGATTCTGTCTTAGATGTTGACATTGTTTGGCTGGGACACCACCCAAATCTCATCTGGAACTGTAGTTTCCATAATTCCCACTTGTCAAGGGAGGACCTGGTGAGGGGTAATTGAATCAGGTGGGCAGGCTTTTTCCATGCTGTTTTCATGATAGTGAATAAGTCTCATGAGATCTGATGGTTTTATAAATGGGAGTTCCTCTGCACACATTCTCTCTTGCCTGCTGCCGTGTGACTTTGCTCCTCCTTGCCTTCTGCCATGATTGTGAGGCCTCCCCAGCCATGTGGAACTGTGAGTCCACTAAATCTCTTTTTCTTTATAAATTGCCCAGTCTCGGATATGTCTTTATTAGCACTGAAAGAATGAACGAACACAGACGTACTCTTGAAGTAGGTCCGCCTCCATTAAGGGCTCTAATTTGGAACCTTGATGTGTACAACTTCCCTCTTGAGCTCACATCTGTGCCCTGGAGGAAGCAGTGTCTGTAGAGGTTCAGGTGAAGGCAGACTTCTCTGTGGGGCAGAACAGTGCCTTGCCCTCCACAAGCCATCTCAGCCCCACAGTTTGACCAAAATCCTACCCTCTCCCCGACAACCACCCTCAGCTCAACAGGGAGCTGTCCACTCCTGCAGTGATCCTGTGACCAGATCCCTAAAAGGCCCCTCAGAACAGCCTCACACAGGACAAGTGTGGGCTGACAACCTCTCCCTATGAACTGTGTTGCAACTGGTTCATAGTTCAAGTTCAAGTTCAGCAGACAAACACTCCAGCTGGGCTGGGTGGGTCAGGAAACAGAAGACATGACTCAAGGCGTGGAAGCCTCAGCACATGTGGCCTACCTGGTCTGGCCCCCAAGTACTTACAGGGTGTGGAGAGTCCATTAGAGACCACGGGAATGTGGGGCAAGAGACATTCCCAGGCCAGGGCAAGCCAGAGCAGTGCTCCCAGAGTTGCGCTCATCCTTCCCTTCTCCTTAGATACCCCCTCACCCAATGCCAGCTCTCCCACTTGCAGAAACTTGTAATGAAATGTCATGGCCAACCCCAGCCGGCCCAGCCAGCTCAGCAGTTTCTCCTTGCCCTGCTCAAACAGGCTACAGAGAGCTGGGGAGATAGGGAGGCTGCAGACAGGCAGGGCCCAGCCGGGCTGTCTGGCTTCCTGTATCTAAGGATTCACATTCATTTATTATTTAGCAAATAGGTCTCAATTCCTGACTAAGAAGTATGCAAAGCAACCCAGTGGGCAGGGTGGGAGTGTGTGTGCACGCATGTGTTTGTGTGTGTCTCAGTGTAGGTTTGTGTTTGTGTGAGAGTGTGTCTGTGCATTTCTGTGTATGTGTGTATGTGTTTTCTGCACATCTATGGGTGGGAAGAGGGTTTCTGGGATGAACCAGGGAGAGCCTGTGTGTTCCAAAGGGCCTGACTTCAGCAGGCATGTACATGGGGGAGGCAGGCACACCCAGCATCCACAGGCGCAAATACTAAGGGTGCTGGGGGATGCTCTCACTGTCTGCCAGTCCCTGAAATACCATTATCGGCAAGACAGGCCCAAGGATAAAGTCAGGAACTTTCCTAAGCAAGGTCTTGGAGTTTCAGGAAGGAGAGGAAATGTGGAAGGGCTTAAGTTTAAACTTTTTAAAAATTTTTATTTTTTTATTTGTTTTTGAGATGGAGTCTCACTCTGTAGCCCAGGCTGGAGTGCAGTGGCGCTGTCTCGGCTCACTGCAACCTCCACCTCCCGGGTCCCGGTTCAAGCAGTTCTCCTACCTCAGCCTTCCAATTAGCTGGGATTACAGGCACGAGCCACCATGCCCAGCTAGTTTTTGTATTTTTTAGTATAGATGGCGTTTCACCATGTTGGCCAGTCTGGTCTTGAACTCCTGACCTTATGATCCGCCCACCTCGGCCTCCCAAAGTGCTGGGATTATAGGCGTGAGCTGCCGCACCCAGCCCAAACTTTTATTTTTAATTAGTAATATACACAGTTTCAAAAGTTTACATAATTTGAAAGGGTAGCAATGAAAAGTCAGCTTCCCCTTCTCATCTTCCTCCCTCCAGAGTCATTGGCTCCCCCTAAAACTTCATTTGTGGGAGAGTGAGATGCAGAGAAGTGGCTGGACCTTGACATATGTAATTGACAAAGCAGGTGAGAGTGAGGTGGAGCTACAGCCCAGACCTTCTGCCTGCCACCCAGCATTCTTTCTCCCAATCACCCTGCTTCTCGGCTGCTGAGCAGGGGCAGGTAGGTCCCCCTAAGAGGCCTGGGGATATGGTCAGTCCTGGGGCCCTCCCCAGACAGAAGCCACACACAGCAAGAATGCCAATCAATGAAGGCCTCCTAGGGTCTGTGCCAAAGCAGGAACCCCTGGTGAATGCCCCTGGATGAGGTGCCACCTGTGGCTGAGGAATACTTATTTCCTTCTCTGTTTCTGCCTCAGACCAGGTTCCTAGATGTTGGGGGCTGAGCCCTGGCTCCTGTCCACCTGGCTTTCGCTACGTTGTCATTCACAAAAGGTGAGCTAATCACAGAACCAACCTGTAGGCCAGTGGTGAGGATGAAGCAAGATAAAAGCTTGCAGGTTTTTACCAGTGTCAGATGCACCTCTTAATATTGGAACGAGGAGAAATATCATGATTGTTATCATTACTGCCCTCACCTTCTCCCTGGCCTTGTTTTTCTCTGTTTCACTCGTTACTATCTGACATTCCTCTCTTTATCATCTCTGTTTATGAGAGAGGTTCTACAAGGGCAGGGATTTTTTTTCTTTTTTTTTTTTTTTTGAACAGGGTATCCTTTTGTCACCCAAGCTGGAGTGCAGTGGCGCAAACACAGCTCACTGTAGCCTCAACATCCTGGGCTCAAGCAATCCTCCCTCCTTGGCCTCCCAAAGTGCTGGGATTATAGGTATGAATGACCACACCAGGAAAGGGCAGGGATTTTGAATTGCTTTTTTTCACTGTAGACCCCCAGGATCCAGGCACACAGGAGTTGCTTCATGAATGTCTGCTGAATGAATGAATGAGCAATTTAGTACAGTATTCCTGCCTTGAGTTTGAATACTCCCTAGGGACTTGGTGCAGAGTTCTGGCTGAGTGAGGACTGGAAGTTAATCTGACCTTGAAGAATATTAGGGTCTAATTGGTTATTGAGGATGTCCTCAGCCCCATCAAGGATGACAGGGACCCACCTGGGCCAGAATCAGGACAGGCCAGAGAAGCTGTGGGAGGGGCTCCAGCGTCTGGCTAGGTTTCCTAGACACTCAGGATGTGGCTGCCCTCCAGGACATTGCCTGGTGGTGAGGACAGGCCCCTGAGTTCCCTGTCTCAGGACCCTGGGTCCTAAAAGGTGGGACAGTCTTAGGAAGGCTACCAGCCCCATAACCTGTCAGCTTCCAGACTCCCAGTGCTCCCCTAGTGCCTGTGCTGCTGGCTGTCCCAGCTCCCACCCTATTAGCATAGATTGATTAGCTAGGGGTCTCCCCACTCCATCCCTTGGTGGGGACCAGGGCTGACTGGTAATTGTTTGCCCAGCCCCTAGCCTAGGGTTGGGGTACATAAGAGCCCAGGGAATGCTGGAGATGTGACTGAATGGGTGGGGAGTGAAGGAGAAAGAAATGGATACATGAATGAAGGAAGGAATGAATGAGTTTGTGAGAGCAAGAATAAGAGGACAAGCCAGTTAGTCAGGCTGGGGAGATGTTCCTGCTGAGGATAGGCCTTGTTCAAACTGGTCCTCCCACTAAGGTGGGCGAGGGTGAGCTGAGAACGCCACTGTCCCAGCTCTGGCTGGCAGCCCTGGCCTCCCATGGAGCCCCTGTCCCTGCCTCCCATCTCGCTGTCTGCCTCAGCATCCTGGTTGGCTCCCCACTCACTGGGCAGCCCTGGGAAGCTCACAAAAGCCCATCTGTGAGCCCAGACCCTGCATCTTCTCCTTGCCCTTCCTCTTCACCCCGCCCCGAGGTTGGTCTGAGCCCCTCTCCCCTCATCTCCCATTAAAATAAACATTCATTTACTGGGATTTCCTCTGGGCACCTCCTCACTCCCAGGGCAGCCCCAACCCTAGCTTGTAAAACTGCCTTCCCTCCCCTGGATTTCCTTTTCATTGTTCTCTTCCTTTTACTTGCTGGGCGTGGGGTGGTAGGGTGAAGAGAGAGGAGGAAAATACAGCTGGGTTAGTCCAGCCGTTTCCCCAAAAACCTGGAGATGCTTAGGATATGAGGTGGCAGCGGGTTTGCCACCCAGCCGGGTGAGGCTTAAGTTCATGGGCTGACAAAAGTTCTGGGGCAGCCACCTCTGGCCCCTCGGCCAGGCTTGAATCCCCGCAGCCAGTGGAGTGAGGACGGTAGGAGGAGAGGAGGGAGTCTCTCTTTCCAGCTAGTGCTGACATCACAGAGCAGGGATTCAGGGGTCTTCTCCCAACGCTCCCCTCTCTTCTCCCTTAATTCTGCTGCAGCTTCAGTCACCAGGGCTGGTCTGCTGTGTGAGCCTGGACAGTGTCCTAATCTCTCTGGCCTCACATTTTACCATCTGGAAGGTGGGGCAGGAATAATGAGGCTGAGAGGGTGTTGGACTCCTCTCATTCTCAAAGACCGTTTGGACTTGGAGGTCCGTCTTCAATCCCTGCATCCAAGCATCGGTTCATTTAGCCTCCTGATGTGCCAGACCGAGAGCTGGGGACACAGCAATGACCAACACACAGCGCCAGTTCTTGGGAAGGCCAACAGGAAAGGGACAATGAGAATCCAGTGCGGCAAGGGCTCTTAACAGAGGGATGTCGGGGGGCCAGGGAAGGGGGAATGTGAAAGAGAATCAGCAGTAGCCAGTCCCCATCAGGACCCCAACCTGCCATGCCCTATGGCCAGGATTGCGAATGCAGCTTGCTGCTAGGTCCTGGTCCTGGTTTCTGTCTTGTCTACTGAACTACTTCCATTACAACAGCCCTTCCCCTTCACTGGCTCCAGAGTGCCCTGACCTCTGTATTTACTTCCTTTCTGGTAACTATCTCCCACCTTCCCTTTCTTTGTATTCAAGTTAGAATCCTCAGAGGTTCTCCTCTTCAGTAACACTCTTGTCAATTCCTGAATCCTTTCTTCCATCTATCTTTTTCACCCACCTATGAAATTCCAACTTTAAATGAGTTAATTCTCAGCTTCTTTACCTGCTCCCTGGCAGAGGGAGGAAACCACCGCCTAGGGTAGACTGGTACCCTGGAAATAAGGTATCTTAGGACCACTCCCTCTCCTGCTCCGCAATGTCTGTTCTATTACTATGTGACAAGACACTCCAAAACTCACTGGCTTTAATTTAGCCCGACAAGGTGGTGCACGCCTGCCGTCCTAGCTACTCAACAGGCTAGGACTGGAGGGTCACTTGAACCCAGGAGTTTGAGGTTACAATGAGCTTTGATTGCGCCACTGCACTCCAGCCTGGGCAACAGAGTGAGACCCTGTCTCTAAAAAAACAAACAAACAAGGCTGAGCTTGGTGGCTCATACCTGTAGTCCCAGCGCTTTGGAAGGCTGAGGTGGGAGGATCACCTGAGGTCAGGTGTTTGAGACCAGACTGGCTAACATGGTGGAACCCCGTCTCTACTAAAAATACAAAAATTAGCCAGGCGTGGTGGTGGATGCCTGTAATCCCAGGTACTCGGGAGGCTGAGGCAGGAGAATCACTTGAACCTGGGAGGAGGAGGTTGCAGTGAGTGGAGACTGTGCCACTGCACTCCAGCCTGGGCAACAAAAGTGAAACTCTGTCTCAAAAAAAGAAATTAAAAATAATAAAAACAAAAACAAAGAAACATTTATTTAGTTTACAGATCTGTACTTTTGGGTGAGGCTCAGCTCTGCTCTGTGCAGCATCAGCCGGGGCAGCTCAACTGGAGGCTGGGAGGCCCTTTTGTAAGGGGTTTACTTGAAGGAAGGAGGAGGGAGAGAATGATAAAGCCAAGCGGGTAGATGTTTACAATTAAGGGAATCTGGGTAAAGGTTGTATGAGCGGCCTTACTATTATTTTTATTTTTGCAACTTGTTTTGGTAAATATAAAATTATTTCCAAGTAAATAGTTACAAAAGTAGAAATGTATTACAACAGTTCTAAGCATCTGAAAACATTATGTGGCTATTGATTTCATGGTGGCCAAAATCCACACCATCCTCTTATTTCAATCTTTTGAAATCTGTTAACACCTATCCTGCGGCCCAGTAGGATTGTTCTGGCAAATTCCATGTGCCCTTGAAAGTAATTCTGTCATTGCTTGATGTATTTCTCTGTATTTCCCAGGCGTGGTTTGTGAATCACGTTATTCATATCATCTGTACATTTAGTGACGGTTTTTTTTGTCAGCTTGCTCTATGTTACTGAGAAAGGTGTGCTAAAATCTCCTGGTCAGGTTTTGTATTTGTCTGTTTCTTTCAGTGATTCTTTCATTATTTTGCTTATGTAGCATTAGATGCATACAAAAAATAAACAACAATCAAAATAATTTGAACAAAGCAAGCTCCTTTAACCCACAAGCCATCCCAGCCATCACCCTCTCCTCCCTCTCTCACTGCTGATTAATCCTCCCAGACAACGCATCCACACCAGCGCCACTCAGTGGGGACCCGGGACCAGCAGTACCTGGGAGCTTGGTAAAAAAGCCAGTGATCTGCTCTACACTAGACTTACAGAATTGAACCTCTGCAGAATGGGGACCAGAAATATGTTTGAACCTGTGATTCCCAGTCATGCCACAGGGAATAATGATTACTAAGATGAGAAGCACTCATATTAGTCACTGGCCTTATTCTTACCTTCCATTCACTCCTCAACTGACTCTTCCAGAAGCGATGCCTCTCATCAGGCTCAGAAATGACCTCTGTTCCGTGAAATGCAACAGGAATTTCCCCCTCAGCAATATTTTACCTTCTGCCCATTTCCCCCCTTCCTTTAGACAATAATTTATTGTTTTCTGTAAAAATAATATACACTTATTATAAAAATGAATAATGGAACAGTATCTGAATAATATGAAAAATCACTCTCCACCCATCATTTAGAAGCAACTGTTTTTAACGCTGGATTCATGCAATTCTAGAATCTTTTTATGCATATGTACAGAGAGAAGCATGGATGGATAAACAACAGGAAAAGTAGAGAAGTGTACCGTAGTAATATGGCATATTAAATATCCTGTTTCCAACTTGAAAGCATCATGTTTAATATTATTTGACTTTCTTTAAGAGCATAAAAGCCAAGTTCCATGGGGGAAAAAGGAGCTGACCTAAGTAAATGAAAAACGGTGTTTTGACTGGATACTAAAGATTAAAGAGGAAAAGAACAAAACACAGACATTGCTGTGATTGGGTTGTTTCTCCAGATTAGCAATCCTGAAACGACGGTGCTTGTATGCTAGGTTGAACACATAAGTATACATTTGGTACATAACTAGAGCCAGGATTTTTACTTTTGGAGAAAAAAGTTACAAATGAGTAAATGGGAAGGCTAGAATAAAGACTAGAATGCTGCCTGAGGGTCAGTGTGAATTTAGGCTTATTTTAATGTAGATAGAGATAGATAGAGATATAAATATAGTTCTGTGTGGACACATATGTGTCATACCTCTGCCTCTGAGAAGGCCTAGAATCCGTGACACTCCAGTAACGACAAGCACACCTAGCATCAAAGTCTTTTTTTTTTTTTTTTTTTTTGAGATGGAGTCTTGCTCTGTGGCCCAGGCTGGAGTGCACGGCACAGTCTCAGATTGCTGCAGCCTCTATCTCCCAGTTCAAGTGATTCTCCTGCCTCAGCCTCCCAAGTAGCTGGGATTACAGGCATGTAGCATGTAGCACCCTGCCCGGCTAATTTTTTTTTTTTTAATTTTTAGTTGAGATGGGGTTTTACCATGTTGGCCAGGCTGATCTTGAACTGCTGACCACAGGTGATCCCACGTTGGCCTCCCAAAGTGCTAGGATTACAGGCATGAGCCACTGCACCCAGCCTTGCATCCACATCTTGAATTCTAAACAACATTCACCAATAAAGAAACCTGGGTTGCCTGGAGAAATGGCAGATTTAGGGCTGAAACAGAGTGACATGGTTTGGATATTTGTCCCTGTCCAAGTCTCACATTGAAATGTAAACTGCAGTGTTGGAGGTGGGGCCTGGTAGAAGGTATTTGGGTCATGGAGGTGGATTCCTCATGGCTTGGTGCTGTCCTCACCAACGTGAGTTCTTGTGAGATCTGATTATCTAAGCGTTTGGCACCTCCCTCCCTTCCACTGTCTCTCTCTTGCTCCTGCTGTGCCATGGGACGTACCTGCGTCCACTAGTGATAACCTAGGGTATCTTGAAGAACAAACATCTAAGCAGCAAAGTGCTCCAGATGTGGCCTGGCTGCTTCTAACTACCTATGCTCAGATGTGGGAGCAAATAAATGACCTGAAGTTGGAATTTACATTTAAAAAGGAAGCAAGTCATACAAGTTTGGAAAATTTGCAGCCTAGCCATGTGGCAAAGAAAGGAAATCTTTTTTGGAGGGAGGAATTCAAGCAGGCTGTGGAGCAACTACTTGCTAGAGAAATTCACATAACTAAAAAGTAGCCAAGTGCTGGCTGGGCGCGGTGGCTCACGCCTGTAATCCCAGCACTTTGGGAGGCCGAGGCGGGTGGATCACAAGGTCAAGAGATCGAGATCATCCTGGCCAACATGGTGAAACCGCATCTCTACTAAAAATACAAAAAAATTAGCTGGGCATGATGGCGCGTGACTGTAGTCCCTGCTATTTGGGAGGCTGAGGCAGGAGAATTGTTTGAACCCAGGAGGTGGAGGTTGTAGTGAGCCGAGGTCATGCCACTGTATTCCAGCCTGGCACCTGGTGAAAGATTAAGACTCTCTCAAAAAAAAAAAAAAAAAAAAAAAAAAAAAAATGTAGCCAAGTGTTAATAGCCAAGAGGCTGGGGAAAAGGCCTCAAAGGCATTTCTGAGATCTAAGAGACAGTCTCTCCCATCACAGGCCCTAACACCTAGGAGGTGAAGAATTGTTTGGGGAGAGAGGGACTACTGCCCTGCACAGCCTTGGGACAGTGTTTTCCACATCAGCTGCTCCAGCTCTAGCTGGGACTCACAAGGGCCCAGGTACACCTTGAGCTGCCACTTTGGAAAATGCAAGCCGTAAGCCTTGGTGGCTTCTACATGGTGTTAAGCCTGTGGGTACACAGAGTGCAAGAGGGAAGGCTTGGTAGCCTCTGCCCTTTTCAGAGGATGTATGAAAAAGACTGTGTGTCAGGCAGAAGTCTGCTGCAGGACAGAGCCTGCTTAGAGAACCTCTACAAGGGCAGTGCAGATGAGAAATGTGGGCTGGAGCCCCCTCACAGAGCCCACACTAGGACACTGCCTAGGGGGCCACAATCCTCCAGCCCCCCGAATGGGAGATCCTCGGCAGTTTGCACTCTTTACCTAGAAAAGCAGTGCACACTCAACAACCTGTGAGAGGGGCCATGGGGGCTGCACTCTGCAAAGCCACAGGGGCAGAACTGCCCAAGGACTTCAGAGTTCACCCTTTGCACCACGGTGCCTAGGATGTGGGACGTGGAGTCAAAGGAGACTATTTTGGAGTCTTAAGAGTTAATGACTGCCCTGCTAGGTTTCAGAGTTGTGTGGGGCCTATAGCCCCTTTCTTTTGGCCATTTTCTCCCTTTCGGAATAGGAATGTTTACCCAGTGCTGGTACCCTCATTGGATATTTGAAGTAAATGACTTGTTTTGATTTTATAGGCTCATAGGTGGAAGTAACTCATTTCCAAATGAGACTTTGGACTTGGGACTTTTGATGATTGAGTTGATGCTGAAATGAGTTAAGACTTTTGAGGCACTGTTGGGAAGCCATGATTGTATTTTGAAATATGAGAAGGACATGGGATTTGAGGGGTCAGGGGCAGAATGATACGATCTCAATATATATCCCTACCAAATCTCATGTTGAATTCTAATCTCCAGTGTTGGGGGTGGAGCCTGGAGGAAGCTGTGTGGTTCATGGGGGCAGATCCCTCTTGGCTTGGTGCTACCCTTGTGATGGTGAGTTAGTTATGTGAGATCTGATTGTTGTGAAGTGTGACGCCTCTCCTGCCGTACTCTCCCTTGCTCTCACTCAATCACATGAGACGCCTGCTCTCCCTTTGCCTTCCACAATGAGTAAAATCTCCCTGAGGCCTCCCTAGAAGCTGAGCAGACGCCAGTTCCATGCTTCCTGTACAGCCTACAGAACCATGAGCCAATTAAACCTATTTTCTTTATAAATTACCCAGTCTCAGGTATTTCCTTATAGCAATTCAAGAATGAACTAATACACAGAGAAAATAAAGATGAGCCTGGAGCATCTTGTAATGCCAGAAAGAAAGTGTTTACAGAAACAAAGAGGATAGAGGCATATTAAAGGATACAATATGCTCAACATCATAAATCAGTAGAGAATTACAAAATATAACAAGTTACCACAACATACCCATTAGAATGGCGAAGAATCTAAAACACCAACAATGCCAAATGCCGTGAGGATGTATGGCAACAGGGACTCTCATTCATTCCTAGTGGAAATGCAAAATGACATAGCCACTTTGGGAGGCAATTTAGAAGTTTCTTACAAAACTAAGCACACTCTCACCAAACAATCTGGAAATTGTGTTCCTTGGTATTCACTCAAATGAGTTGAAAACTTAGAGCCACACAAAAACCCACACATGTATATTTACAACAGCTTTATTCATAATTGTCCAAACTTGGAAGCAACCAAGATGTTCTTCAAGAGTGGGCAGATGAACTGTGATACATCTAAACAATGGAATATTATTCAGAGATAACAAGAAATGAGCTATCAAGCCACAAAAAGATGTGGAGGAAACTTAAATGCATAATGTAAACTGAAGGAAGACAGTCCGGTGAGGCCCCCCTTTCTAAACAAAACAAAATAAATCTCTTGAGTAGGCACAGTGGCTCACACTTGTAATCCAAGCACTTTGGGAGGCCAGGGTGGGGTGAAGGGGGATTGCTTCAAGCCAGGAGTTCCAGACCAGGCTTGGAAACATAATGAACCCCCATCTCTACACAAAGAAAACAAATTATCCAGGCATGGTGGCACGTGCTTGTAGTCCGAGCTACTCGGGAGACAGAGGTGAGAGGATTGCTTGAGCCCAGGAGTTCAAGGCTTCAGCGAGCTAGGGTCACAGCACTGTGCTGCACCCTGGGTGACAGAGAGAGCCTTTCTCTCCAAAAAGCCAGTCTGAAAAGGCTTCTGTATGATTCCAACTATATGACATTCTGGAACTACGGTGATTGGTTTGCCTGTGTCCCTACCCAAAATCTCTTGAATTTTAATCTTCATTATCCCCACGTGTCAAGGGAGAGACCAGGTGGAGGCAAGTGAATCACGGGGGCAGTTTTCCCCATGCCATTCTCATGGTAGTGAGTGACTTCTCAGAAAATCTGATGGTTTTATGAGTGTTTGGTAGTTCTTCCTGCATTCACTCTCCTTCCTGCCACCTTGTGAAGAAGGCGCCTTGCTTCCCCTTCACCTTCTGCCATTGTGTAAATTTCCTGAGACCTCCCAGCCATTCTGAACTGTGAGTTAATTAAATCTGTTTCCTTTATAAATTACCCGGTCTTGGGAAGTTCTTTATAGCAATGTGAGAATGGATGAATACATATAAACACAGTAAAAGGATCAGTGGTAGCCAGAGGTTCAGGGAAAGAGAGAGAGGATGACTAGGTAGAGCATGAGATTTTCAGGACTATGAAGCTGTTGTATGTGAACTATAATGGTGGACACTTTTCAGTACCTATGTATCAAAACCCACAGAATGCACAGTTCTAACAGTGACTCCTCATGTAAACTATGGACTTTAGTGAATAATCATGTGTCAACATTGGCTCATCAGTTTTCACATAGGTACCACAGCAAGGCAAGATACTAATAATGGGAGAAGCTGTGTGTGTGACTGGGAGTGTGAGGGAATACACAGGCGCTCTCTGCGCTTTCCTCTCAATTTTTCTATAAACCCAAAACTGCTGTAAAATACAGTCTATTAAGTAATACAAAGGAAAAAGGACACAGGAACCAACCTGAAAAAAGGTCCCAGTGGCCAAGGCTACAATAATTTGAACAACAAAACAGATAATGATAGGGTTGGATTATAATGCAAAGAATAAAATAAATATTCACAAGGTCATACTGGTACAAGCAAATGATGGACTAAATAAATAAATGGGGGTGAGGGGAGATAAATCTTCTTTATAGAGAATTCCAGATAATAAATGTGGGATATAATCATGTGAATAATATTCCAGATAAGAAGGATGGGGGCAATAGCACATCACCATTAGAAGACAAGTGCTAATTACTGCAGGCAGGATCCACTGATGGAGTCCCCAACGTTCCTCTCCAAAATGCTTATTAATTACTGTGGTGGTTTTAATCTATGTCCACCAATTCCCTCAGGGAGAAGGAGGCGATTCCCCTCCTCTAGAGTAAGGGCTGGATTAGTCACCCACTGGTAACAAATAGAGTAGGAAAGGAGAAAAGCAGTGACTTTACAGCAGACAGAGCTGGTAGATGCCACCTTAACCAAGCGATCATGGTGACATCACCTGAAATAAGTCGTGTTCCTACCATACACCACTTGACAGGCATTTTTGCCTTTGTGGTGTTCTTCCCCCAAATCTGTCTCAAGGTAGTCATGAGAAAACATCATGCAAATGCAAATTGAGAGATCGTCTACAAAACACCTGGCCAGGACTCTTCAAAAGTGTCGAGGTCATGAAAGACAAGGAAAGACTGAGAAACTGTCAGGGATTGGAGGCCACGGAGACATTGACTGGTAAAGGATGAAATCCTGGGGCAGAAATAGGAGATTAGTGGAAAAACTGGTGAAATAAAGTCTATAATTTAGTTAATAGCCTTATACCAATGTTAGTATCTTAGTTTGGACAAATATATAAGATGTTTAGCATTGGCCGGGCGCGGTGGCTCACGCCTGTAATCCCAGCACTTTGGGAGGCCGAGGCGGGTGGATCACGAGGTCAAGAGATCGAGACCATCCTGGTCAACGTGGTGAAACCATCCTGGTCAACGTGGTGAAACCCCGTCTCTACTAAAAATACAAAAATTAACTGGGCGTGGTGGCGTGCGCCTGTAGTCCCAGCTACTCAGGAGGCTGAGGCAGGAGAATTGCTTGAACCCAGGAGGCGGAGGTTGCGGTGAGCCGAGATCGCGCCATTGCACTCCAGCCTGGGCAACAAGAGTGAAACTCCGTCTCAAAAAAAAAAAGATGTTTAGCATTAGGGAAGCTGAGTGAAGGGCATATGGGGAACACTTTGCAAATTTTCTGTACATTTAAAGTTATTTTGGCCAGTGCAGTGCCTCATGCCTATAATTCTAGGATTTTGGGAAGGTGAGGCAGGTGGATTGCTTGAGGCCAGGAGTTCAAGACCAGCCTGGACAACATGACAAAACCCCATCTCTACAAAAAGTACAAATTTAGCCTGGCCTGGTGGTGCGTGCCTATAGTCCTGCCTACTTGAGTGGCTAAGGTGGGAGGATTACCTGAGACCGGGAGATTGAGGCTGCAGTGAACTGCGATTGAACCACTGCTCTCTAGCGTGGATGACAGAGTGAGACCTTGCTCGAAAACAAATTTAAAAATAGGGCCAGGCATGGTGGCTCACGCTTGTAATCCTTACACTTTGGGAAGCTTAGGGGAAAGGATTGCTGGAGGCCATGGTTCAAGATTGGCCTGGGCAACACAGTGAGACCCCCATCTCTACAAAACAATGAACAAATTAGCCAGCTGTGGTGGTGCGCGCCTGTAGTCCCAGCTACTTGGGAGGCTGAGGTGGGAGTATGACTTGAGC
>PVKV010038334.1:0-14015 GCA_004027835.1 Alouatta palliata
TGTTGGGATTACAGGCATGAGCCACTGCACCTAGCCTTTTCTTTTTTTTTTTTTTTGAGATGGAGTCTTGCACTGTCACCCAGGCTGGACTGCAATGGCACAATCTTGGCTCACTGCAACCTCTGCCTCCCAGGTTCAAGCAATTCTCCTGCCTCAGCCTCCCAGGTAGCTGGGATTACAGGCATCTGCGACCATACCCAGCTAATTTTTTCTATTTTTAGTAGAGGCAGGGTTTTACCATGTTGGTCAGGCTGGTCTCAAACTCCTGACCTCAGGTGATCCAACTCACTTTGGCCTCCCAAGTTAGTATTACAGGTGTGAGCCACTGCACCCAGCCAGAAGTCTTTAATAAAGATCAAATGATGCAAGCTGCTCTAACTGGGATGGACAGTGATCTTAGGATCAACTACTTAGGCCTGTACTTGAAGTGAATTATTTTCAGACAGTCTTGCTCTGTCACCCAGGCTGGAGTACAGTGGTGTGATCTCGGCTCACTGCAACCTCTGCCTCCTGGGTTCAAGCGATTCTCCTGCCTCAGCCTCCTGAATAGCTGGGACTACAGGCATGAGCCACCACGCCCAGCTAATTTTTGTATTTTTAGTAGAGACGGGATTTAACCACATTGGCCAGGCTGGTCTTAAATGCCTGACCTCAAGTGATCCACCCACCTCGGCCTCCTGAAGTGCTGGGATTAACAGGTGTGGACCACCGTGCCCAGCTGAAGTAAACAATTAATTGGGTTCTTAAAATCTGGTTTAGTTCCACTTCGAATGGCCTCACTTGGTCCTTCAAGGGACTACAAGTTCTGTGTGATTGATGGACGATCACCTATACCTTCTCCCTTCATAAGCAAGGAAACTGAACCGCTGAAGAAATTAGCTCGATTCCAAGGAAACAGTAGTGGTCTCAGTCTCTAAGATGCTCGTTTCTCCCACTTCTTTCAACAGATTTTTTTCTTTTTGAGATGGAATCTTGCTATGTTGCTCAGGCTGGAGTGCAGTGGCATGATCTCAGCTCAGTGCAACCTCTGCCTGCTGGGTTCAAGCAGTTCTCCTGCCTCAGCCTCCTGAGTAGCTGGGATTACAGGCGTGCGCCACCATGCCCGGCTAATTTTTTGTTCTTTTTAGCAGAGACAGGGTTTCACCATGTTGGTCAGGCTGGTCTTAAACTCCTGATCTCGTGATCTGCCTGCCTTAGCCTCCCAAAGTGCTGGGATTACAGGCATAAGCCATTGCGCCCAGCCTCAACAGATTCTTATTCAGATTTCTCAGAATCCTCTGTTACCTACTGGGATCTGAGACAAAAAATGACTTGCTTATAGCAGTGCTTTAGACTTGGGGTGAGGTGGCAGAATGAAATTCCTGAAGAGCTGACAAACAAGAAAACAAGGTTTAAGGGCCAGGGAAAAGATCTTGAAAACCTAACCACAAGGATGAGAAAGAGATGTTAGTTGTCTGAGTCACTTCATTTCTATTAAAAGTGGCGGAATACTTCACAAGGAACAGGAAATAAAGCTGCTGTATTTATAAGAATCTATTGCTATCCTTGTCATTAGACACAGACATCCTACGGTCCAATGAATCTCAACAAATCTAAAAACCAAACTCACGTTGGCTTTCCATTCTCTTCGCAAATACTCATTTCTCCTCTATATACCTACCTCAACTGGTTGCATCAGTACCCAATATTTTCCTTCACTTTTCAAGCCCACCCAGTCCTGCCTCCTTAAGTATCTCAATTTCACCTACTCTGCCCTCTGCTGCAATTGTCAGTACATAAACTCAGCAAGCTTGCCTCAATTACTTCCTGTTTCCAATTTCAGGTCCTCAAATCAAGCAATCACTCCACAATTCAACTGATATATGCCTACAGACTCAATTCCAAACTCCTTAGTGTTCATGATTTATTCCTGCCTATCTCTACATCACTCTCTTGCTTCCCTTTTATTGCCAGCATATCAAATTATTGGTAGTTTCCTAGAAACATGCCCTCTGAATTTGCTATGTCCTTCACTTTCTGATTGGCATGCCTCGGCCAATATCTGGACATCCTCTGAGAGCTATCTTGACTCCCACAGCTACTCAATCTCAGAATTTTCTTTCCACAAAACCAAAAATTTTAAGACAAAAAGAACTCTGTTCTGGGCTTGGCACAGTGGCTCATGCCTATAGTCCCAGCACTTTGGGAGGCTGAGGTGGGTGGAACACCTGAAGTCAGGAGTTCGAGAGCAGCCTGGCTAACACAGTGAAACCCTGTCTCTACTAAAAATGCAAAGAATTAGCCAGGCATGGTGGCACATGCCTGTAATCCCAGCTACTCGGGAGGCTGAGGCAGGAGAATCACGTGAATCCGGGAGACAGAGGTTGCAGTGAGCAGACATTACGCCATTGCACTCCAGCCTCTGCAACAAGAGCAAAACTCTGTCTCAAAACAAACAAACAAACAAAAACACCTTGTTCTGGATGGTTTAGTTAATAAAAAATAAAAAAAATTACTGGGGTAAAATGTAAGTGGCACATTCCAGAAAATACAAGTGCAATTTCAGTTTACATGTGGCATGAAAACTCATTATAAGTAAACAACAAATGGGTGAAAAATTGTAATTTATTGAAACTCAACTCAAAAAATATAAGATGCTGTAGTGTACAATATATTACACAAAGCACCCTCAGGTGCACATTCAAGTCAAGTAAGAACTCCATATCCCTTTCCCTAGCCCTCCCACCCTGGGTCCTTAGTATTTGTTCCATATACAATCATGCACACTTACTTTGAAAAAGGAAGCCCCAGTATATTTTGATGTATTAATTAGCACCAAACAAGAGTACAGTTCCATTTCTTTAATAAACAAAAAAACCCAATCATTAAACCAACTGGAGAGCTAATGGACTCAGCCAATACTGCTGACATAGATATTATACATTCATGTAAAATACACAGCCTATTCTACCTAAACAATGGTGTGGCTGCTTCTCAGCCTTTGTTCGAGTTGGCAATCGTCCCCATGTTGCAATGTTGGAGCCAGTCTGTTACTAAAACAAAATTGCTATTTAAGAACTTCCTACACAAAGTTCATCTGTCTTTTTTGTTGGAAATAAGTCTAAAATTGGTGTGGAAAACTTAGATCTTTCAAGAACAACCACTGGCCGAAGATAATGAAGCTGTTTTAAGGCAAGCTCTCCACAGTCTGTTAATGCTTTGTCCAATACGACCCTTAAGTTTTCCAAGGAAGGAACTGTTGTTGTTTCAGCTACTATTAAAGGTGGGACTGCAGTCAGATTCTCATGAATTGTAGAGTCACTAGAAGAATGAGGTATGTCAACTTCAGGTTCATTGTCACTCACCATATTATTTGCCACAACATTCCCTGTGAAATCATTACTGGGCTGTGAAGAATTACTTAAGTGCTCTGAAGGCTCCCAATCATCAAAATCATCATCTTTCTCTTCACTTTCCTGAATAAATTTCAGAAATGAAGATTCAAATCCCATAGGTTTGTAAGTCTTCAAATCAAATGACCGAGGCTGTGAATGTTTCCTAAAATTCTCTTTTGGGATGTGGGCTGGACTTTTTACAGTGTTTTCTTGCCCTGAACTATGCTGCCCAGTTTCTGATTCTTTGATCCTTGGTAAAGGCAGCTGGAAACTTGTGAAATAAGTCCCACTTTCAGTCCCATTAGGATTAGGTATGGAATTTTCTATTTTACAAGGAGGAGGAGGCTGAACTATATTACACTGTTCCAGAGAAGTGGTTTCTGAACTATGGTTACATTTCAAAGTTCCCCTGTAGAGCAAAGTTTCTGCATCAAATACTGAGCTGCTTTCTATGCAACCTTTCTGACCTCCCTCCCTTTCACTTGAATGACAGGAATCAGTGTTCTGGAGGGGTGCACTACTATCGCCTGGGGAATGGCTGTGTTTTGTGTGCTCTGTTTCACAGCTTCCATTTTCTTCTTTCTTTATACAGGGATCTGCTTCAGAAGGGGGTTCCTCCTTAATTTTGGTACCATACTTAACGCAAACAACAAGGTTCTCCATCTGTTGCTCTAAATAGGCACTACTCATCTGATGAGTGCGTTTGTAATGCCTCACAATGCTGCTCTCCAACTTCACCACAGATAAGCATCCTTGAACCATGCAGGGGTACTGTGTGTGCTCAGAGTGCTCCACACACATATGGAGGGCCTCAGCTCTGGTTTTAAAACTTATTGGAGCTTTCTTTTCTTTGATTAAGCCACATTTTTTAGCTTTAGCATTAAATGATCTCCTGGTAGTCTGATGTTCATGCCCCTGAGTGTGAGCTGTTTGACATACCTTTTCACTCCTTAGTAGTCTTTCATTTGCTACTTTCTGGCTTCTAAACAAATCATCGTAATAGTCTTTATGTCGATAATATACATGTTGTGAGTAATTACTGCGATGGGTGAAAATCTGGCCACAGCCATTAAGATCACAATGAATTTCATAATCTGAATGTATTTCCCCTTCAATATTATGCTGTTCCATCAAGTGGTGCTTCAACTTGTTGAATGTATAAAACACAGCAGGGCACTGAGGCTGATTACAAGAAAACCTTGCTGCAGATTCAGCTTCGGAAAGTACTTTAGGCTCTTCAATATGCTCTAGGTTATGAGAGTCACTACAGTGCTTAGCAAGAGCTTTGGAACACAGGAAGCGTTTATTACATTCCTTATATTTGCAAGCAAATATCTTTTTACATTTGACAAGTTCCCTTTTGGTTCTTGCTTTGTCTTTCTCTAAACATAACTGTTCTTTGTTGTACTGATGTACAGTTCTGTAATGGCGAATTAAGCCTTTTAGATTGGTGAATGAGGAGTTGCAAGTTTTATGGATACAATGGAATGGTTTGTGGTATTTATTCAAAATATAACACAGATTTCCTTTAGCAACAGTTCGCCTGCTACCTCTACCTTCTCTTCCTTCTTGTTCTTCTCTATGGCTACCTATTGGTGACGAAATGTCAGATGTTTTACTTTCTGTTTCTTCACAAGATGATTCCAAATCTGTTTCTGAACTGCATTCATCCTTTTTAGAATGACAGTGTGGTTTCTCGGAGTTACTGTTGGGATCACCTCCAAGTTCTGCAGAACAATCACCTTTCAACCTATCTACTGAACATGGGCCTTCATGATCACACTTTTCATTATCTAATAGTTTGTGAGTTGCTCTGTCACTGCCAATTTGATGTTTATTTTTATAATGAATCCTAAGGTGTGTTTTTCTTGTAAATGACCTTTGGCAAATATGACATTGAAATGGGGAATACCGATGTTGGAACATGGTTAACTGCAGGACTTTTTCTTTTGAATAATTATGCTTTTTAAGATAATGCATTAACAGAGCCTCTCTGGTCACAAATTCGTATTTGCATCCTTGAAGCTCACAGAAAAACGGCTTAGCCGCCAACTGTGCAAGGTACTGACTTGGCATATTTTCATCTTGATTCTGAAAATTCAGGTCTGAGATAGATGAAACTGATTGAAGAGACTTAGCACCACTGGACGGGTACCCCTGCAATGACCCTGAGAAAGATCCGTGTGTTATTGAGTTTTTCAAGCTTAAATGTTTCAAGCGTAACAGAAGTTCCAACATGGTATCCTCTGTACATGGCCTTTTAGAAGCACAAATGGAGGATTCTGAGGAATAAGCTTGATGTTCTCGTTTACATTTAATGTGAATATTGTGATCTAGACCTTCATCTGGGGAGTCACTGTTTGTATCTGAGCTGGGTTTAGGTTCTGCATCCAACTTTTCAGTTGTCTGAGTATGTTCATTACCCAAAGAGGGAAAGAGATCTTTTGTCTTTATCTTTTTGGGCTTTAAATGGTATGGATGAACCTTCCGTAGATGTTTCTGCATCCCTCTTGCATTTTTGTATGTGGAACCACAGCCATCAAAACCACAGGTAAACTTAGTCCCGTCAAAACAAACTGCCATACTGGAACATTTTTCTTTTAAACTGGAGGGCCCAAAGACTTTCTCATTAGATAACAATATATCTTGCATGGTTTCAGAGTGATCTAGTGCGTCAATTAGCTCTTCTTTCATTGAAGCTGAAGAGCTATGACTTAACTGATCACTAGAATTACTGTCACAGTTTTCTTTCAGGTTTTCTGCAGTTTCTGTATCTATTTGAGAATGAGCTGATTCTGCACAGAAAAGATCTTCAGGTAAATGTGATTTATCAGTTTGGTCAAGTAGATGGGGCTGATTAATACAATCTTGCTTTTCCCCTGTTGCAGACTCCTCAAGTTTCACTGATTTCTTTATGTCTCCACCATTTGAATTTTCAACATTATGCATTGAGAGGTGATTCTGGTATTCAATTTTGGAATAATAGAACTTTTTACAACCAAGAAAGTTGCATGTGTAAGATGCATCCCTAAAGTGTTGTGCTTCATGGTGGTAAAGCTGTCCCAAGTCACTGAAAACAATATTACAGCCATTTAATTCACATTTATAACGCAGATCGTCATGCTTTTGTTTATGGTTAAGTAGTTCATTTACTGATCCAAACCTGGCATAGCAATCTATAGATACACACATATAAGGCTGAGGCCCACAATGCACTTGCTCATGCTCGCGAAGGTGAAAAGCAGACATAAAATGTCGTCGACAGTAAGTACACTTCTCTCTTCTATTTTTCATATCCAAATAGTGCTTGGCATTTTCATCATTATTTTGGTGTTCAGCTTTAAGATGCACACTTAAGTATTTAAACTGCTTAAACACACGGGAACAGTCTGTACCAGGACATGGATACAAATCTCTGTCTTGCAGGTGGCAATCTTCTAATTTGCTGAATGTGACATATTCATGAGACTCTCCTTTGGCTTGTTCATTCAATGAATGATTTTGCTCTGAGATTGCAGAGGGGCTCTTGGGACAAATACCCTTTTGAGAGCCTTTCAACAGTAATTTCTTTTTAGAGCGGTCCCTTCTGCTTGGTGGCATTTTAACATGTTCCATCACATGAGGAACAAACATTTCTTTTCTCTTAAATTTTTTAATACAAACTGGACAGGTGTAAATTCCATCTTCCATATGCATCTTAGAATGATGAAGAATCCTAGCCTCTATACATTCCCGCTTACATAACAAACAGAAAAACTTATACTGAAGCCACCTCTGATATCTTTCAGAAGAACCAATGGGTTTTTTGTCTCTTTTCTCCTTATGCTGATCTGTCAGATCTCTTCTTCTATATTGTTTATCTTCTTTACCTTCATCATAGTCACTGAGAAATGACTCTAAAACATCTGTGTCATTAATGGACATTTCATAGCCACTTAAATCATCATCAGAATCTGAGGCTTCTTGTCCTAGGAGTTGGTGGCAGTGTCGTTTTAAAGTTTTCCAGTCCCAAAATTCAGGATCAAAAGGCCAATGGGCTTTTAAAGCTAGTAAGAGCTCACATCGAAGAGAATTTGGAACAGGTGCATTTTCTTCATCAAATTTTTGATCTGGTTGCAAATATAGTTCTTCTAACATATTAAATCCATCCAAACTGGGTTCAATTAAGAATTCTGTAAGCTGACAGGCTCGTCTAACTTCTAAATCTTCTGGTAAAAGACAGGCAATTGTTTTGCAAACTGATGCCTTCATTTCCTCATCTTCACTTGATCTGAGTTGAAGAGCTCTGACACACAGTAAAATTGACACCCCAAGACCAGCGTCTTGTGCCTGGAAGTAAGAGGATAAAAAAATTATTTTTTTGTATACAGAAAGATTATGTAACTTTCACGGATAAGGAATTTTAGCTTCTAAAAACTTTTGGAGAGTTCATAAATTTTATCCTAAGTCTTTCTTCATGCAAATTACATTTACATTATTTCTTGTCTCAACATGCAAAGAACTGAATTAGATGCTACAACCACGAACAATGTACATTTACTAGGCACTGTGTATTAAGCAGTTCCTTACTCCCAAGGAATTTATCTGTACGCTGAATTCATAAACAATAAACGCATGTTAATCCAAATAAATTCAGGATAAATAAAGTTACTGGAGTATTCAAAACAGAATGATGTTGAGTAGAGAGGCAGGGTTTAAAAAGGCAGCAACACGCAACACAGGTATAGATGTGAGTCTAAGATTAAATTCAATTTAAGAAATTCTCTGTATCATGAACACCTGAATTTTTCAAAACTTCAAAGGTAAAATAAATGATCCTTTCCATTTCCTCCTGAAAGAATTTAGTAATTTATAGTCATAGTCACAGGTGTACTCAATCTCAACTTTCCAGGGGGAAAAAAAACCAGAAATCAGAAAATCTTGCTATGGCAGCAGATTCTGAGAAACTAGGTTAAAAGTTAGGAAGACCTGGTCATATGTGATAAAAGCTTAGTTCATACAAGATAACTCTTTGATTTGAGAGGCTGAAATAAAATGCAAAAATGACATGAGCAAAGAAAAACAAGATATTTCGGAGGGGCTTAAAATGAAGTCCTGGTTCTGCTATGAATGGCAGATATCCCACAATAGTAGTGGCCTCAGAGCAGAGATTTTAGAATCAGACTTTGACTGCCTTTGACCCCAGCTTCACAACAAGTGACAAATTCTCAACCTCTAAATTCACTTTCCTTATTGGTAAAATGCTAATAGTAATGGTAATATGAGATTTTCCTCCTAAGGTTATAAAGATGAAGTAATACAAAGTGATTACTACAACACTGGCACATGGTAAATATTCAACAGAACAGCATGTAAAATAATTCAGTATGTAAATATTCAACAGAATAGCATGTAAAATAATTCAGTATGTAAATATTCAACAGAATAGCATGTAAAATAATTCAGTAAATTCCATTGTTTAAATCAGTAAACAATTTGCCAGGCATTTAAATCTGTGCTGGGCATCATTCATACTAAATGCTGGGAACATGAAGAAATCACTGTCATGGATTTACAGAACCCAATCCTAGGCAGTTATTTGAAAGACACTTTTTTGCACACATTATCCTCATTTAATAGACAAAAAAACCCCAACGCTCAGAAGGTTAAGTTGCCCAATGTCACCAGCTATTGGGCAGAGGAGCAAGGACTTAAAAGCATTCAGGCCAGGCACGGTGGCTCACACCTGTAATCCCAGCACTTGGGAGGCCGAGGTGGGCAGGTCACTTGAGGTATGGAGTTTAAGACCAGCATGGCCAACATGGCAAAACCCCATCTCTAATAAAAATACAAAAAATTAACCAGGCGTGGTGATGCAGGCCTGAAGTCCTAGCTACTCGGGAGGCTGAGGCATGAGAATCCCTTGAACCTAGGAAGCGGAGGATACAGTGAGTTGAGATCATGCCCCTGCATACCAGCCCGGGCAACAGAGTTTTTTGAGACTCTGTCTCAAAAAAAAAGATACTTGGCCTGAAGAGTAAAAGAGATATGGACTGGTAAGTGGAAAGGGAGTGAGTACAGAATCCCTTGCAAACTCAGACTCCAACTTTTTTATCCTTAAAACTAGTCAAGTGCAATGGTGAGAAGGGGGAAAGAGTAGAACAAAGTTCAGTCTGTAACTGACTGTGAACAATCAATTGAGAGAACTCCTTACATTTCAGAAGAGCTGAGACCCTGGCTTTTTGAAAGAGAGGCATTACCTAGCCTATATAAGCTAGGATGTGATTCTGCTGTGAATGGCAGATATCCCACAATAGCAGTGGCCTAAAGAATATAAAAGTTTCTCCCTCTTTCATTTGGAATGTAGTCCAGGTAAACAGGCCACATTGCTTTAGTGGCTCCACAGGACTAGACCATGGATCTGTTGATTTATAAGGATGATGTGATGTAAGCTTATCATTTGTAAGTAAGAGTAGAGAGGACTTGGGGAAAGTTAGCTAAATTTTAAAATAATTCAAAAGTTCTCAACAAGTTAACTCCTTTTGGAAGACTGTGTGAGGTGAACAGCAAAGAATGGCCATTCTTTCTTAAACAGTCTAATCTGGTTGGGATGGTAACATTTGAAAAATCACTGACAACACTTTTCTTTTTTCTCTTTTTTGAGACAGAGTCTTGCTGTCACCCAAGCTGGAGTGCAGTCCACAATCTCAGCTCACTGCAATCTCCGCCTCCCAGGTTCAAGTGATTCTCCTGCCTCAGCCTTCTGAGTAGCTGGGATTACAGGTGCATGCCACCATGCCCAGCTAATTTTTGTATTATTAGTAGAGATGGGGTTTCACCATGTTGGTCAGGCTGGTCTTGAACTCCTGACCTCGTGATCCGCCCTCCTTGGCCTCCCAAAGTGCTGGGATTACAGGTGTGAGCCACCGCACCCAGCCCTAACAACACTTTTCAAAAAAAAGTAACCAGAAATACCATTATATATTCTGAACAGAGGTACCAAAAAGTTACTGAAAGGAATAGGGAATACATTTGAATCAGGATGGAATGTGGAGTTGAATTTTGAAGAAACTGGTGGGTCTTAAACCAGGAAGGTGAGGGATCAAGAGTGACTTGGCATACTGTTGCAAGCGCACATAGGATATAGCCAAGTCATTTAAGCTTCGCTTTTTTTTTTTTTGAGTCTCGCTCTGTTGCCTGGGCTGCAGTACAATGGCGTGATCTCGGCTCATTGTAACCTCTGCTTCCCAGGTTCAAGCAGACAGGTGCAACTGCTTACACCTACATTCCCAGCACTTTGGAAGGCTGAGGTGGGAGAACTGCTTCAAGATAGGAGTTGAGAACCAGTCTCGGCTACAACACAAGACCCTGTATCTACCCCTGCTCCCCGCAAAAAAAGACTATAGGCACACGCCTATAGTCTCAGCTACTTTGGAGGCTGAGGCAGGAAGATTGCTTGAGCCACGGAGTTTGATGTTGTAATGAGCTATTATCACACCACTGCACTACAGCCTGGGTGACAGAGCGAGACCTGTCTCAACCAAAAACCGAAAACTAAAGTCAGAGATGGAGGACGTCAGGTTTCAACCATCATTTTGTTGCACCCTTGCTGCTTGAAAATACAGGCAACGGGCTGGGCACAGTGGCTCACGCCTGTAATCCCAGTACTTTGGGAGAGGCCAAGGTGGGTGGATCACGAGGTCAAGAGATCGAGATCATCTTGGCCAACATGGTGAAACCCCAACTCTACTAAAAACACAAAAATTAGCTGGGTGTGGTGCCACATGCCTGTAGTCCCATCTACTCAGGAGGCTGAGGCAGGAGAATTGCTTGAACCCAGGAGGCGGTGGTTGCAGTGAGCCAAGATCGCGCCACTGTACTCCAGCCTGGTGAAAAAGTGAACCTCCGCCTCAAAAACAAACAAACAAACAAAAAAAAAAAAACAGAGAGAGAAAAAGAAAGAAAATAGAGGCAACAACTGAATGTAGCTTTTAGGACTTGAGAACAGACCCTGGCTGGCAGCCAGCCAGAAAACAGAAACCTTAGTGCTACAACCACAGGAACTGAAATCTGTCAAGGATAAGAATGAGCTTTGAAGTGGATTTTTCAAAGAGCCTCTGATTAGAACTTAGCCTGGTCAACTACATTTTAATCAATGTGACAATCTTAGAAGAGAACCCTGCCACATCATGTTGGATTTCTGATACAAAACTGAACTGATAAAAATGGACACTATTTTAGGTATTAAGTTTGTGATAACGTCATTCAACAACAGAAAATTAAAATGGACACTATTTTAGGTATTAAGTTTGTGATAACGTCATTCAACAACAGAAAATTAATACCTTTATTAAATATTTAAAGAAAATAAAATGTTTTAAAGGCCAATTATAAAGCAATTGTTTAAACAGGCAAGTTCTATAGTTACCTTGAAATGTTTTTTTTTGTTTTTTAAGACAAAGTCTCACTCTGTTGCCTAGGCTGGAGTGCAGTGGTGCAGTCTCGGCTCACTACAACCTCCACCTCTTTGGTTCAAGCGATTCTCCTGCCTCAGCCTCCCAAGTAGCTCAAATACAGGAGCCTGCCACCACACTTGGCTAATTTTTGTATTTTTAGTAAAGACAGGGTTACACCATGTTGGCCAGGCTGGTCTCAAACTTCTGACCTCAAGTGATCCACCTGCCTTGGCCTCCCAAAGTGTTGGGATTACAGGCTTCAGCCACTGGGCCCGGTCTTTTAAAATGTTCTTCATGTCGGCCGGGCGCGGTGGCTCACGCCTGTAATCCCAGCACTTTGGGAGGCCGAGGCGGGTGGATCACGAGGTCAAGAGATCGAGACCATCCTGGTCAACATGGTGAAACCCCGCCTCTACTAAAAATACAAAAATTAGCTGGGCATGGTGGCACATGCCTGTAGTCCCAGCTACTCGGGAGGCTGAGGCAGAAGAATTGCTTGAACCCAGGAAGCGGAGGTTGCGGTGAGCCGAGATCGCACCATTGCACTCCAGCCTGGGTAATAAGAGCGAAACTCTGTCTCCCAAAAAAAAAAAAAAGTTCTTCATGTGACAGGAGACACAATTTCATTCACAGTAATTAGAAATTATCACCTAACTTGTTTGGCCATCAATTTGTTTCTGATTATTTTACCTTTGTCTTCCATGAAGACTAGATCAATGTATTTCAAATAAAAATATAAAATATGGAAGATTACATATGGGGGGGGGCAGTGGGAATATTAAAGACAAAACTGTGCCTTGACTTTAGTATAAACAATCTTTGAATGTTCTCAACCCACAAAACATAACCATGAACCATTAATAGATATGGGTATATTGAGGGATTGTGTTAAAGAAACTTCTCCTCCTGGTCTGCTAGACAAGGGGTTTCATATGCAGAAATTTCCTGGCTCCCTGCCTCAGGCGGCTGGGGCTCTTTGAATACCTCCTCCCCTCGGGCCAGGTACAATTCACTGATCTTTCCCTGAGCAGGAAAGCCAGGTGGGGCTCTTTGGTCCCAAATTCTCCACAGAAAGCTCTGGGAGGAGGGGGCTCTGTAACTCAGGGTTGTACAACAAGTAGCCAATCTGGTATCAGAGTCAAAGATCAATTACGCCAGAGGAAGTTTGAAAGAACTCCTCCTCATTGGACAAGAACATGAATAGGGAGGGAATAACTCAAGGGTTAAAACTTCAGCTGCTCCTACCTGAACGGATTTCCTGCTCTGGTTTCCCCTCATGTAACACTGTGAGAGCTGTCTTCTCTCTCTCTCTCTCTCTCTCTCTCTCTCTCCCCGCTCTGGTTTTCCCTCATGCAACACTGTGAAAGCTGTCTTCTCTCTCTCTCTCTCCTCTCTCTCTCTCTCTCTCTCTCTCTCTCTCTCTCTAATAAATTGCTCTTCCGCAAAACTCTTTTGGGTCCACAATTTTATTCAGACAGTAAACTCACTGCGTCTCCAAGGCCCCTTTCCCCATTCTTAGGGGTTAGAGAGGCCAAGAACCTAAGATCTGGGTATTCCCCCGGTAACAATATGGAAAGCTCAGTCATGAGCAGATGCTAAAAACACAGTAGAGCATAGCATAAGACTCATCCCAAACCCTTACATGACTGAACTCAAAGAACAGGGTTTTTCATTTTATTTATATTTTTAATTTTTATTTTTAATTTTTTTTATAAGACAGGGTTTCACCATGTTGGTCAGGCTGGTCTTGAACTCCCTACCTCAGGCGATCCGCCCGCCTTGGCCTCCAAAGTGCTTGAATTACAGGTGTGAGCCACCACGCCCAACCCCTTTAATTTTTATTTTTAAAGAGACAGGGTCTCCCTCTGTTGTCTAGGCTGGAGTACAGTGGCAAGATCACAGCTCAATGTGACTTTGAACTCCTAGGCTAAAGTGAGCCTCCCACCTCAGCCTCCTGAATGGCTAGGTGCACTACCACATAATTAAAAAAATTTTTTTAGGCCGGGTGCGGTGGCTCACGCCTGTAATCCCAGCACTTTGGGAGGCGGAGGCGGGTGGATCACGAGGTCAAGAGATCGAGACCATCCTGTCAACATGGTGAAACCCCGTCTCTACTAAAAATACAAAAATCAGCTGGGCATGGTGGCACGTGCCTGTAGTCCCAGCTACTCAGGAGGCTGAGGCAGGAGAATTGCTTGAACCCAGG
>PVKV010038335.1:0-14009 GCA_004027835.1 Alouatta palliata
AAAAAAAAAAAAAAATAAAAATAAATAAATAAATAAATAATGGGACCAGTTTTAGGATCTATAGTAGAGATTTAGTCCAAAAGTTTAGTTCTCAAGATTGGAAACAAAGGGCCCAAGCTGAAACCTAAAGAGCCTTTGTGTCATCACAATCACCCTCACCTGAAAGGAAGGCCAGATGGATCTTCAGTCATGTGACGCTGACATATTACTGCTACTGCTTCATGTATACGACACCTTGGAATTCTAAATGATCGTTCTGCAAACACTCAGCATCACCGATGTATCCAAGAAAGGAGACAAATAAATTACACGATTACGGAAAATCTCCCAGTTCCTTTGATTTCCCAACTGGATGAAGTTCTTAGGCCCCAGTGCTGGAAAGATCACCATGCTCCCTCTATTATGCCAACAGGTAAAAATGGTTCCAAACCGTAAAATACTTGTAGAGAGTCCAGCAAATCATTTATCTTTTCTGCGATGACTGCTTCTGCTATTTTTTTTCAAATATAAAATATCAAATGTTTTAAAAAAAGAGGTTTGTGTGTGTGTATGTCTCCTTTGCTGATCAGAAAGTGCCAAGTCTTCCCCTTGGCCGACCCAATCTCATATTTTCATCACAAAAGGCAACTTGCTATGGAAAGTTGGCTCAGCACCAGGATTTCAGTCCCTTGGGAGTAAGCTTATCAGTTAATAAATTCGTTTTATTGGGCATTTGCTTTATGTCCAGTACTGTGTTAAGTAAAATAGGGAAATCTAAGACTTATAAGTATGCAGGTGGTCATTTCATTCAAATAACTTCTAATGTGGTACAGAAAGATGAGTTCCATGCAAAGGTCACAACAATCAAACGTCAGTTGGGCTATGTGGATCTGGATAAGTATCTGGGGATACTTTGGAAAGAAGGCTTTTTAAAATTTGTATTTTATTTTATTTTATATTTGAGTACATACTCAAAGTTCCAAGAACTTCACATGGTTCAAAATTCCAAGATCTTCCTTCTTTTCTTTCCTTCAACTCCAACTTCTGTCCTCAAAGGCAATCAGTGTTACTGCTTTCTTGTATATTTTTTAGAGGTATTTTATGCCTATATAAATAAATGTGAATACATATAACCTACCCCTTTACAGTTACAAAAGGTATTCTGTGTCTTTAAACACAGGAAAGAAATTAGTGACCTCTCTGAGACTTATTTTATAAAGACACTAATCCCATTAATGAAGGCAAAGACCCTGTTTTCAAATACCATTGCCTTAGGGGTTAGGATTTCAACATATGAACGTTGGAGAGATACAGGCATTCAGTCCATTGTAATTACTCAGTTGGGGAATTTTTTCTTTTAATTGCTTCATTGAGTCAATAGGTATTTACTTGTGAAACTAAATTGTTTATGTTTTGCTTAAGCAGGGGATGAGAAAGAGCCTGGTGGGTGTGTGTATGTGTGTGTTTACAGTGTGTGCACGTGTGCACACTGGGATGGGGCATGTGGAGAGGTGGCTAGTAAGTGGCAGGATCGTCTCGATTCAAAGCCATTGCTGTTTACCTTATACCAGTGATTCTTAAACTTTTTGATCTCAGGATCCATTTTTGCTCTTAAAATATATTGAGTGACAACAAACAAACAAACAAAACCCTTTGTTTAAATAGGTATGTTGGCCGGGTGCAGTGGCTCATACCTGTAGCCCCAGCACTTAGGGAGGCCAAGGCAAGTGGATCACTTGAGGTCAGTAGTTCAAGACCAGCCTGGGCAACATGGTGAGCCCCCATCTCTATAAAAAATCAAAAACATTAGCTGGGCATGGTGGTGTGTGCCTGTAGTCCTAGCTACTTGGGAGGCTGAGGCAGGAGGATTGCTTGAGCCCAAGAGGCTGCAGTGATCATGCCATTGCACACCAGCCTGGGTGACAAAGTGGGACCCTGTCTCAAAAAAGAAAGGTATGTTTATCAATATCTACTACATTAGAAATTAAAACAAATTTTAAAAATATCAACTCATAGTAAACCCATTATATATTGACATAAGTAACATTTTTAATAAAAAATAACTACTTAAAAATTAGTGAGAAAAGTGGCAGTGCTTTCCATTTTTGCTAATCTCTGTAGTGTCTAGCTTATAAAATAGATGACTCCTGTTATCCACTTCTTCACCCAATCTGTTGTGACACTGTTTACCAAAACACCAGGAATTCAGTCTAAGTACTGCTGCTCACCACACGGAAACCCAATCGCTGCACAATTATTATTGAAAGAAGACTTTAATTGGGTCCTGTAGCAGAGATGGGAGCTCAGTCTCAAATCTGTCACCCTAATCCACTAAAACCAGAGGTTTATATAGCAGGGAAGAAATGTAACTACATGCAGGAGAACAGGAATTAGGGAGAGTTAAGGAAGAGGACTTGGTCAGCAGGAAGCAGGTGGTTGGTTAGGCAAGCATTGTTCAGATGCAGTGATCTGGTGAGTTTCAGTTCCTTGCTATTATCTGCCAGGCCCAATGGTTGGTTTCCTGAGAAAGGAACGCAGATAAGACAAATGTAACTTTCTCAATTTTTAAGACTGGGAAGAGGATCAATTTCTGTCATTCAAAGAAACCATAAACATCAGTTCTATGGAACAATTGGAGTGGTTTCAACATCACATGTCATGTAGCCTCTGGAAAACTCCACCATAAAGTGATGATTGAATCAGAATAAATAAGGCAAGTAACATCTTAGTACTGTTATGAAAATTGTTTTCCATTCCAGGACCTCAGTGAAAGCGTTTTTGCCTGCCAGCCTTTCTTCTCTGAGAGATACATTTATCCTCTGTCTTGTAGGACCACACTGAAGTCACACATTCAGCTGAAAATCTATCCTGTTTTAAACAAGTACCATTGAAAGACAGTCAACAACTTTCCCAGATAGTTTATAAAATATTTATCAGATGAAGTAGCTAAAGCCTCAGAAATGTTAAGCTGAAAAAAATGGATATGTGCCAAAGATTACACGGATCATTGTTTAATATTTGTTTCCCAAGCCTTAAAGAATGTATCAATACTAGATTTTAAAAATCTTTATTAAGACACAGACTATTCTGAAAATCAACCCACTAAATAAAACACTTAGAATTGCTTTAGCAATAAATGAAACAGTCCCCTGACCACATTTTTTTCTTGAATGGCAACACAGTTTTCACTGTTTTCCTGGACAAAAACAGTCACTAAAGGCCTTTTCAGGGCAGAACACAGTCTTCCCTCATGCTCAAAACCACTGGATTAATTTAATGTAATTAAGTAGCAGAAACTCACTATTGTGTGTAAATGATACCGCTTCTAGCCACAATTTGGGAGTTGGTGGTGACTGAACTGCCAGAAAATTCTAGCTTCATTTAATGTACAAATTACATAAATCCTGGTTAAGAAACAGAAAAGTCAGTAGGTTTTGATTGCACTTTGGTTCTTGAGGTTAACTGCATATTTTCCCAGTGGGGAAAAAAATAAAATATATTAAAAGCCAAAGCAAAATCTCTCTTTTATCATACTCCACAAGTTATTTTGTATTCCTTCTGTTTCCATTCAATCCTGATTAATTTCATCCCATTAATTTAGTGCAGAAGATATATGTGACTAATATGTACAGAACTAGAATTAGCCTTTTCTTCACTCAATAATTAACCCTGAAACAAAGGGTAAGCGCTTTAATGAAGAAAGTAAAAGAAAAAAAAAAAAAAGAAAAGAAGAAAAGAAAAAGTTTAAACAGTTTTCTTTGGGGAGAAATGTCTTCATTTGGGCTTGAAGACTTGTTTATTTGGGGATAGGGAAGAATGAAACAGAAGGAGGAAAAGCCAGTCCAGGAAATGTGTTAGAAAGGGGGTCACTCCTAACGGGCAGTGGTGGTTTACATTCTCTGGGGGCCCCATGAGGAAATGTGTAAAAAGCCCTCACAATTGTCAGCCCAAAGTACAGAAGAGGGGAGCATGTGTCTGCTGCACAATCTCCAAGTTTCCCATTGGTCAAGGTCTGGCCTAGGAATGCTGACTGCCTGGCACTTCCGGGCCTGCACCCAGAGTCAAACGTCTGGGCAGCTCCCTAGAGCTTCCCTCCAGATGGCAGCAGAGCAGCTCAGGCAGGGAGGACGCCGCACTGGGTTCAGCTGAGCCTGCTATTGGGGTTACACCTGAGCAAAGCTGGTCGTCTCAGCTGGTCATCTCATCCCATATGCCGCAGAGCAAAAGGTGGGCTTCGAGAATGTGAGAAGGGACACAAAAGACAGCTCACATGCAGTAGGATTCTAATATTAATCCAAAAGCTGGACTTCTGGAAGACATAGAATTTCTGGAATCCCTGGTAGCATGATTGTAATGGAATGTAGGTTCAGGTGCTCCCTGCTTGCAGTCCAGTGAACAACAGTAAGGTCTGGTAAGCCAGTTGCAGTGGCTCACGCCTGTAATCTCAGCGCTCTGGGAGGCCAAGGTGAGCAGAACATTTGAGTTCAGGAGTTCAAGACCAGCCTGGGCAACATAGCAAAATCCCATCTCTACAAAAAATACAAAAATTAGGCAGGGTGTGGTGGCTCACGTCTGTAATCCCAGCACTTTGTGAGGCTGAAGCAGGCAAATCATGAGGACAAGCGTTCAAGACCAGCCTGGCCAACATAGTGAAACTGTCTCTACTAAAAATACAAAAAATAGCCGGGCATGGTAGTGGGCACCTGTAATCCAAGCTTCTCAGGAGGCTGAGGCAGGAGAAATGCTTGAATCCAGGAGGCAGAAGTTGCAGTGAGGCGAGATCGCGCCATTGCACTCCAGCCTGGGCGACAGTGAGAGACTCCATCTCAAAAACAAAACAAAACAGAACAAAAACAAAAAACAACAACAACAAAAAATTAGCCGGGTGTGGTGGCACATGTCAGTAGTCTCAGTTACCTGGGAGGCTGAAGCGAGAGCATTACTTGTGCCAGAAAGGTGGAGGTTGGTTGCAGTGAGCAGAGATCACGCTACTGCATACACTCCAGCCTGGGTGACAGAGGGAGACCTTGTCTCAAAAAAAAAAAAAAAAAAAAAAAAGAGGGGGTAAGGTCTGGTTGAAAGAAAGTGATTTTTACTAACCAAGATTAGTAAAGGGGAAGTGGCTGGGTTTCTAACCAAAACAACCACTTCGATTTTGTGGTGTGGGGCGGGGAGGCAGGGGTTTAAAACAGGAAAACTTGATAAGGAAGGCATGCAATAATGATGCTGAGGACCGTGTCTGTGTGTCTGGTTCTGGTGGCTGTCTTGGGCCCCAGTCCAGCTGGATCTCGGGCTGGCCTCATCTCAACAATGGCTGTGTTGTTGACTAGCCACCTTGAAGTCATTTCCGGAACTTTATACCTGGGTCTCCAGCACCTTGGTCTGTCTGTCTCAAGATGAGCCCCTGGAATTTCCACGAAAGAACACAATTAGATACTGGCACACGGTCAGATAAATGTGAATGGAGTATATATGGTGAGAAAGGGAGGGAAGTGGAATCTCTTGCAAGGCTAAGGGGAAAGGCTTCTGCAGTTTGCTTCAAGGTGATATACTAACACCCAAGAGAAAGGAAGAAAAAGTTTTAAAATGCATTTTGAATTTAAGCTGCCTGGTTACATTATGACCTGGGGACAGCCTGAAGTCAGAAGTGAGATGACCCGATGAAGCACCCGCTGCTGGTGCTCTGCTCTCAGCATCTCTCCCCTGCTGCTCTGTGGCATCCTCCTCCCAGCTGTTGATGCAGATGCTCTCGCTCCACAATCCGTGTTGTGCTCTTGTTCCTCCCTGACCTTCTCCCAGGCTCAGGAGGGCCATCCAGCTTCCAAAACCCAAGTCCTACCACCCTTAAGCCAGCTCACCTCCCACATTCCCATAGACCCTGACTCTGTAACTGGCTGTGTGAAGCTTTCTCACTTCTGAAATTCTTGGATCGCCTGACCCTGTATTTAAACTGATACTGTGTTTAAAAATACATAGCCATGAATTTAAGTAATATTTAAGAGATTAACATCCTGTTTCCTCAGCTGGGGAGTTAGTTCCTTGCGGACAAGGGCCGCGAGTTGTATTCCTTTGTGCCTATTAATATCTGGTAAAGGCATTACAGGTCACAGATGTTCACAAATGTGTGACTGACGATGAGGCAGGCCCATTCTCCAAAGCTCCAGGAGCAACTCTATTTTAAGGCAAATGACAGAGAGCCACAGCAAACCATGGTTCACATGTAACAAAGGGACTAAATCTGCTTATCCTGTGATGGGGAAGAGGCTACCTGTAGTGAGAAACGGAATGTAACAATTTAACCTCTTACAAATGTTTCACAAATCAACCTGTGTGCAGCCCTACCCACCCCTCTCCTTCTTTCAGAGTTACCTTGTGCTGTCAATTACTGAGACTTTTGGGATTCTGACATTTGAAAAGTTTGTTCTCCCAACCCATGCAGGCACTTAACTTTAAAGTCAGTTAGACTCATCCTCTTTCTCGCTGTTTTTCAAAGTCGTGTTGAGATCTATTTAGTTCTCCTTATCCTTACAGATTTACGATTAAAAAAAAATCCTAATTGTTAATTAAATGGAGTTTCCAGAGAAGCGGAGGTAAACACATATTTACCTCTGCCATCCTTTTAGTAGAACTTCACATAATTCTTTTAATAAATTATTTTTGTGCTTAAATTAACTAAGAATAGCAGAATTAACTAAAGTACTAGAACTATGTCTACAAAAACGCCTTTTAAAGACAAGAGTTCTGAATGAGGCTGAACTAAGCTCATCAGACATACTGCATGCCACCAGAATGCCTTAGAACTGAGTGACTGAAGCTTTCTTTTTCTCAGTTTCCTAAGATTTTAATTTTATGCTTCTTAAAAATCTATTTAGTTGGGAGGGCTAGGTGGGGTGGATCACCAGGTCAAGAGATCAAGACCATCCTGGCCAACATGGTGAAACCCCATCTCTACTAAAAATACAAAAATTAGCTGAGTATGGTGGCATGCACGTGTAGTCCCAGCTACTCAGGAGGCTGAGGCAGGAGAATTGCTTGAACCCAAGAGGCGCAGGTTGCAGTGAGCCGAGATCGCGCCATTGCACTCCAGCCTTGCAACAGAGCGAGATTCCATTAAAAAAATATATATATATATTAATTAGTTAGGCATGGATTTTCTAAAATCATGTCACACTTGTGGATATATAAGAAGGAAAATAAAAGTAGAAATTGATTAAGGTAGTCTTAACTCTACATTTGGAGTTCTAGTCCTCTGAATCACTTTTTTTTTTTTTTTGAGGTAGAGTCTTACTCTGTAGCCCAGGCTGGTGTGCAGTGGCACAATCCCCTTGGCTCACTGAAACCTCTGCCTCCTGGGCTCAAGAGATTCTCATGCCTCAGTCTCCCTAGTAGTTGGGACTACAGGTGTGTACCACCACACCAAGCTAATTTTTTGTATTTTAGTAGAGATGGAGTTTCATCATGTTACCCAGGGTGGTCTTGAACTCCTGAGCTCAGGAGATCTGTCCACCTCGCCCTCCCAAAGTGCTGGGATGACAGGCGTGGTGAGCCATCGCACCCAGCCTGAATCACTTTTTAAAAATACACTTAAGGCCGGGCGCGGTGGCTCACGCCTGTAATCCCAGCACTTTGGGAGGCCGAGGCGGGTGGATCACGAGGTCAAGAGATCGAGACCATCCTGGTCAACATGGTGAAACCCCGTCTCTACTAAAAATACAAAAATTAGCTGGGCATGGTGGCACGTGCCTGTAGTCCCAGCTACTAGGGAGGCTGAGGCGGGAGAATTGCTTGAACCCAGGAGGCGGAGGTTGCGGTGAGCCGAGATCGCGCCATCGCACTCCAGCCTGGGTAACAAGAGCGAAACTCCGTCTCAAAAAAAAAAAAAAAAAAAAAACACTTAAAAATATTTTAATTGCGGTAAAAAGCACATAACACAAAATTAACCGTCTTAACCATTTTTAAGTATACAGTTCAGTAGTGTTAAATATATTCACATTGTTGTACCACAGATTCACAAAGTGGTACAAAGATGAACATTTTCATCTTGCAAAACTGGAACTCTATACTCATCAAATGACTCCTTACTTCCCCTCCCCCCAGCCCTGGCAACCACAGTTCTTACTGTTTCCATGAATTTGACTACTTTAGATACCTCATAGAAGAGGTATCATACAGTATTTATCTTCTTGTGACTGGCTTGTTTTACTTGGCATAATGTCTTCAAGATTCATTCGTGTTGTAACATGCAACAGAATTTTCTTTCTTTTTTAATGAAGTAAGTCTGTGGAGAAGGAAAAATGTGTCTCCCTTTGACGAACAACATTGAAAATATGATTCACTCTGAAACATAACATCAAAAAATGAAAGACTGGTTGGGTGTGGTGGCTCACACCTGTAATCCCAGCACTTTGGGAGGCTGAGGTGGGCGGACCACCTGAGGTCAGGAGTTCAAGACCAGCCTGGCCAACATGATGAAACCCTGTTGCTCCTAAAAATACAAAAATTAGCCAGCTGTGGTGGTGGGCGCCTGTAATCCCAGCTATCTGAGAGAGGCTGAGTCAGAGAATCGCTTGAACCCGGGAGGCAGAGGTTGCAGTGAGCTGAGATGTCGCCACTCATCTGATGAATTCCAGCGTGGGCAACAGAGCAAGATTCCATCTCAGAAAAAAAAAAAAGAAAAAAAGAAAAGAAAAGAAAAAAAATGAAAGACCTTTAAAAGCATTTCTCAAAAAATTTTTAATTGTATTAAACCCAAACCTACGGATTGAAAAGAAAGGAAAAGTATTCCTTTCTTTTGCAAAAGTAAATAAATAAAAACAGCCTACCTGCAAGAGAAATGACATGTCAGATATGTATTACTCTTGGGGCTTCACGGCAAACAACCTTACCTTTAAGAATATAGTAAATATGGAAAATATCTGCTCAATTAATATTGATGAGTTGAACTGAAATATCAGTTATTTCTTTTTCCTAAGGGCTTTTTTTTTTTTTTTTTTTTTTTTGAGAAAGAGATTTGCTCTTGTTGCCCAGGCTGGAGTGCAGTAGCTTGATCTTGACTCACTGCAACCTCTGCCTCCTGGGTTCAAGCGATTCCCTTGCCTCAGCCTCCTGAGCAGCCAGGCACGCACCACTATGCCAGGCTAATTTTTTTATATTTTAATAGAGACAATGTTTCACTATGTTGTCCAGGATGGTCTTGATTTCCTGACCTCGTGATCTGCCCGCCTCAGCCTCCCAAAGCGCCGAGTTCCTCTCCTCTCCTTTGCATCCTCTTCTGTTCCTTGGTTCCTGTGTTTCTTGCTTTCCTGGCTTCCCTGTTCCTTAGTGTACTGATCTTTGCAAGAACCCGCTGGGCCTCAGAAGCTGGGTAGGGTTTCGCCTGGGTAAATTACCACATCCCGGAGCACCCTCCAGCAGAGTTTTCTCAGGACTTGGGGAGTTGGAGTCAGTGCATTTGCAGGGAGGATAAAAAAGTAAAACCATTTACTGAGCTTGCTCCCCAGAGAATAGCCCTGTCTAAATCTCCGAATGGTGAACGTGGCTGAAAATGACCATGGAGGTAAGTCTTGGGTTGGGGATCAGAAGAGCAGCAAACTGAGAAAGACCTGGGGTGACGGTGAATCAGGGTGGGGCAGCCAGGGCTGCAGGTTTGGATTTATGAGTTAGCCCTTCTGTCCTTCTTCTTTTCCACCTAACCCCCGAGACTAGTCAGCTGTGCTGCCATGGTATGGGGCAATTGTCTAGTTCCATTGCTGTCTGCTCCTGGATAAACTAGGGCTAGGCCCTGCTCTAATATGAAAGGAAACTTTTAAAAGAAACATGGAATGCCCAGTTGTGACTTCCAAACCAGTGCTCCAAATGCATGGAACATTCCATCCTTCAGGAGTGGAGGTGCGCTCAATTTTTAGGATTCCCTGTGTAGAATGTTTCTTGGACCGTTCTGGAGCATAATATTACAGAAAGAGCTATTTTATAGAGAGGAAACCATGAACACTGTAATTTCAGGAATACCTCGATTGGGCTCAATGGTTCACACCTTTATTCCCAACACTTTGAGAGGTCGAGGTGATTGAGGTGAGTGGATCACTTGAGGCCAGAAATTTGAGACCAGCTTGGGCAATATGGTGAAAACTCATCTCTACATTAAAACAAAACAAAAGAAAACCCAAAGACCTCTATGTATTCCTTTAGTTTAAATCACTAACCCCCGCTTAAAATATAAGCAAATTTCAGAAGCCATAATAGATTGACCTTTATGAATCCTTCTTGGCTTCACATCATACTAGACCTCACCCCTAACCTCCATAACCCCTGACCCACATACCCACCTCCAGCGCTATGCTCTTCCAGCCCTTCCTGCCTGGGAGCTTTTGAGCTTGCTCTTTTCTTCTGCCTGGGATGCTCTTCCCTCTCTTAAAAAGCTAACTGTCAGTTCTCCAAAACCCAGGCAATGTCACTCACTGTTCCAAGTCTGTTTTCCAAGGCATGCTTAGTTTACCTGGGGATTCCCTGACCACCCCTCATCTCTTGGCTCTTGTCCCCCTCAATCAATGGCATACAGGTCCATCTTCCCACCAGGTGAAGATTCCATCAAAGACAAGAGCTGTGTCTTATTCATCATTGAATCTTTTAGAACATAACTGGCCCACCGTAGATTCTTTAAAATTATTTATAGAATGAATGAATTCTTTACTGCCAACATGTTTCAGTGGGGTGGTGGTGCAGGGTTGCGGGTAGAGAAAGTATGAAAATGCAAAGAGAAAAAGGAGCCAGTGTGCAAAGGAAGGAGGTGGGGGTCACTAGAAGGTGGAGGTCACTGAAGGCAAACTCCTCTGGGGACAGCTTTGCAAATGGCTAGCCCTTTTTAAAGGCATGCTAAGTTTTCAAGTAACTCTAATTGACAGCTGTAATTTTTTTTTTTTTTTTTTTTTTTTGAGACGGAGTTTTGCTCCTGTTACCCAGGCTGGCGTGCAATGGCGCGATCTCGGCTCACCGCAACCTCCGCCTCCCGGGTTCAAGCAGTTCTCCTGCCCCAGCCTCCCGAGTAGCTGGGACTACAGGCACGTGCCACCATGCTGTAATTTAAGATGTGTTGGCACACTGGATGCACTTGCCAAAGTCATGTTTAATGGTTTATATCTCACATAATGAAATGGAGCAAAGTTAAAAACTCAAATTGCTTTGGATGTGTATCTGTTACCATCTGTTGGTTCCCGGATTCTGGGTTACATCATTCTTATTTTTATGTTAAACATTACCAGCAATAAAAAACAGATAGAGGTTTGGGCGCTGTGGCTCATGCCTGTAATCCCAGCACTTTGGGAGGCTGAGGCGGGCGGATCACGAGGTCAAGAGATTGAGACCATCCTGGCCAACGTGGTGAACCCCCCGTCTCTACTGAAAGTACAAAAATTAGCTGGGCATGGTGGTTCGCGCCTGTAGTCCCAGCTACTTGGGAGGCTGAGGCAGGAGAATTGCTTGAACCCGGGAGGCGGAGGTTGTAGTGAGCCGAGATCGTGCCACTGCACTCCAGCCTGGCTCCTGGCGACTAAGTGAGACTCTGTCTCAAAAAAACAAAACAAACAAACAAACAAACAAAAAACAGAGAAAGGTAGCGGGGCAAAGTGTGGGGGCACGCACGTAGGGGAGGAAATTTTGATTGAACACAGGCTTGGCAGAATCTTATTTTCTTCTTCGAAATCCTAGAAAACAGAAAACAAGAAGATGTGTTATTGGAAAATACCCCCATCAATTTCACCATGAGTCAAACAAGGAAGAACAATTCCTCAGAAGGAGAAACTAAGCCCCAGACTTCATTTGTCAACAAATTTCTCAAGGGCTCCAAAGCTGAAAGCAGAGAAGAGAACGATGACCTTCAAACTACTGATTCCCAACCCGGTGACTGGATACAGAAGACAGCCCCCTCAGACGCTGGTAAGCTGCTGGCTGCTGGTGTTCTGCTGTTTTGTTTTGTTTTGTTTTTACTTTCTGATTTAAAACATTTTTATTTTTAATTTTTCTGAGTGCATAGTTGGTATCTATGTTTATAGGGTACATGAGCTGTTTCAATACAGGCATCAATGCATAAAAATCACATTGTGGAGAATGGGGTATCCATCCCCTCAAAGCATTTATCTTTTGTGTTACAAACAATGCGATTATACTTTTACTTATTTTTATTATTTATTTATTTATTTTGAGACAGAGTTTCACTCTGGTCGCCTAGGTAGGAGTGCAATGAGTTGCTATGAGAGTCCCAGATCATAGCAACCTCTACCTCCCGGATTCAAGTGATTCTCCCGGCTCAGCCTCCCAGGTAGCTGGGATTACAGGTGCGCACCACCACACCCAGCTAATTTTTGTATTTTTAGTAGAGACGGGGTTTCACCGTGTTGGCCAGGTTGGTCTCGAACTCCTGACCTCAGGTGATCCTCCTGCTTCGGCCTCCAAAAGTGCTGGGATTAAGGTGTGAGCCACCACACCCAGCCTCTTTTAGTTATTTTTAAATGTACAATAATTGCACATTTAAAAAATAACTAAAAGAGCATACTTGGATTGTTTGTAATACAAAGAATAAGTATAGTCACCCTGTTGTGCTATCAAACAGTAGGTCTTATATATTCTAACTATTCTTTCTGCACCCATTAACCATCCCCACCTCCCCCACAACACACACACACCCTTCCTAGCCTCTGTATTTCTTTATTTTTCAGAGTTTTCCTCTAATGTGATCTTATGGGTTAAACTAAAGACTTTAAAACTTTTGAGACTAAAGATTCTGAGTTTCTGTGCTAAGCATTTATTATGTTACTTAAATGCTTTAAATAATTCATAATTTTACTTTTAAATGACTAAAAGTAATGTAACACTACAGAAAGTTTTAGAGCAAATACCTAATTTCCTTTCATTGTAACCCAAATAATCATTTCTTTAAGATTCTTTTCAGTCTTGTTTTCATGTGTACGCATTTATGTTCTGTCAGTCAGCAGTCAACAAATGTTTATTGAGTGTTTACTATGTGGTAACCCCTGCTCTAAGTGTTAGAAATACAGCCATGAAAGAAACCAAATGCAGATATAACTTCAGGTGGTGTTAAGTGATATGAAGAAAAATAATGCAGGCTAAGGAGACAAAGAATCATGGAATGGAGATGGGGGTGGAGGAAAGAAGTCTGCAATTTGGAGGCATTTGAGCAGCAATCTGAATAAAATCAGCTTTGTGGAATGCATGAATGAATGAATAAATGAATAAAGCCAGCCACTTAGGTATCTGTGGAAATAGCTTCAGGAAAAGGGACTGCACATGCAGAGGCCCCAGATCGGACTGAGCCCAGAGTGAGAGAGAGCCAGGAAGTCAGGGGTACTGAAGCAGGATGGGAGACATGGAGAGGAAGTGGGTAGTGGAAGACAAGTCAGAGAGGTTGCTGGGGCCAGATTGGCATCTTTTGCACAGTTGTAATAGATTACAGATCCCTCCTGAGTGTATGGAGCTGTGATCCTGCTTCTGGAACATATTATTTTATTGCTCAATTCCCACATTGCTGCATGATGCTCAGATGTATAATTTTCATGGTTGCATAATATTCCATTACATTCATATGTCTTAATTACTCAATGAGTTCCTTGTTTGCCCTTTAGCGAGTATCTTTGGCTTTCCTTCTTTCCCGTTCACTGTTTTACTGTATTTTAGCTATTTTTAAAGTATAAATTTCCGGAACAGGAATTGCGAATTCAAGGGTTAGGAAAATAAAATCAAGTCCAATCCCTCTCTAAAGTTATGTGTTATGTGCAATGTCATCAATATATTATGTATTAGGTTAAAAGCATTTTTTTTCTTTTTTTTTATATACTTTTTATTGCATTTTAGGTTTGGGGGTACATGTGAAGAACATGCAAGATTGTTACATAGGTACACACATGGCAGTGTGACTTGCTGCCTTCCTCCCCATCACCTATATCTGGTATTTCTCCCCATGCTATCCCTCCCCAACTCCCCACCCCCCGCTGTCCCTCCCCTTTTTCCCCCCAAATGAC
>PVKV010038336.1:0-13996 GCA_004027835.1 Alouatta palliata
GCATTCCTGGCCAGAGAACAGGACATTTGCATTTGGTCCACTGCAAACAAGGGGGAAGATTGAGGCAGCAGTTTTTAGCAGGAAAAGCCACAAATTTGGAGTCACACTGAACTGGAAAGAATCCTGATTCTGCCAATTATTAGCCTTGAGAATATAAAACAACTACTTAGATTTCCTGAGCTTAACTTTAACCTAATTTTAATGAACTCTGGGTAGAGATGGTAGAGTAAAAATACTTTTACCTTTATTCCTAAAGTGAAAATGAAAGACGTCTTAAATTGTACAAACCCACACAGGAAATAAGATAAGGTTAGGAAATAAAAGCAGTAGATGTTAGGAGCTGAGAAACTGACAGGCAATAGGTGAGAGCCTAGGAAAGAATCTTAAACTGGTGGTGAGAAAATCTAAAAAGCAATGGGATATACAATGAATATTAAACCCTTCCCGACAACAACAAACATAAGAATTTGCTATCAGGTACTTTTTGGGAATGGAAAATGTTTTTTTTTTTTTTTTTTTTTTAAAAGGACTTCTTGATAATCTATATGAGAAGCAGTTATATCCTGATGTAACTTTCCCCACTCTGTCTTATGACTACCAAAAGACTAAAGAGAAAAAAAGCAGGGACTTTCTGGGCAGAAGTCAACAGCCTTGGTCATTGGTGGGGTATTGTACTGAAAATAGACGGGTTAAGTGTGTGTTTACACACAAAATGTTGAGACATACACCCGTCTTCTCTCAAGTGACTTTCAGGTATGCTTCAGGAAATAATTTAGAAATCCCCTCTCAGGGAAAGCTTACTAACCCATAAGGAAAGTTATAAAGTAAGGAAACTAGGTAAATAACTTTACAAGTTATAATCTACAAGTCACACACATTGGCTCAAAACTTCCAAACAGCTTTTTAGTTCCTAACTCTTAAACACATAACCAAAAGTCACAAGCAACTAAAGAATCAGGAACAAACAAATAGAAAGCAAAAATACTTCCAAATAAATTAAAATCAATGAAAAATATTTAAAAGGTAAAAATGTTTGTTTATAGCCTCAGAGAACTAATAGAAATATTGAGTCTATTAAACAATAAGATACAACAAAAAGTTACATTTAGTAAACAACTCTTAATAACTACGTGTGGGCCTTTTATATTTATATAAATGATTTTGTTTCATATAGTAGTATACATCTTTATGACTGTCAATACAAATATAATTTCTAAGGTCAAATCTCAATAAAAGAGTTCAAATATAAATTTGAAAAACAAATCTCTGAAAATAGAACATTAAAGGAAGGAAAATTAAAGTGAGGATGTATGAAAATTAGAAGACAGTTACATCAAATATTGGGTGTTTCAGTATACCACAACCAGAAAAATTAAGATAAAAACAAATGGGAGACTGGATTTTTAATAGGTTTCTTTAAGACACAGTTTTATGTCAGAAAAATATTTGCTTTTTGATTAAAAGAGATTTCTAAATATCCAGGAAAATAAATGAAAATACATTTACATGGTACAATAAACATCACATTGTTGCTTTTTCCTCCTGGTCCAAGCTGTATTTTATGATGTCTAAGTTACTGCAATAGTTTAACAACCCTTTCTGCTCTTGGCCACCTTTATTCATGACTGCATACTAACAGGCAGAGCAATAGTTTTTAACTTCGCTTTAATTTTCTAAACTTTTTGTATGTCAGATATATACGTATTGCTAAGTATGGTATTTGTCCCATTGATCCTTATCTATTTATTTATTGAGCTTTATTGAGATATACTTTATATACAGAAATTGCACATACCTAATTTAGAGTCCTAATTAAAAATCAGGCTGGCAGGACTGAGGGAAAGAAAAAAGAGAAAGCAGATATGCTACAACTCTACCTGTCTTTATGGTCCAGGACATATAGCCCTCCTGGGCAAACAACTCACAATCCTCCTTTGCCCAACCGCCACCAGACACCTGTAACTTGGTTCACTGCAACCTTGGTGTTACCAGTACTGCACATAGCACTCTGCAGCCGAATAACTCTCCTATAAAATCTCCAGCAAGACTTTGTTTCTTTGCAGTCGGGTCCTCTCTGGCGGCTGCCCATTGCAACCTTGCAATGTATTTTCATACTTTCTCTAATAAATCTGCCTTTATTTACAACTGTCTTGGTAAATTCTTTACCCCCACACCACCAGCCCTGATAGTCATCACTCACCTGCAACACTTAATGTATACATTTTGATTACTGTGGACATACCCAGATATCACCACTGTTGAGGTACTAAACACATCCATCATTTCTAAAAATTTTGTACTGGTCTCTCGTGGTTTTCTGTTTTCTTTTATTTAGTTGTTTGTTTTTGCTTCTATGAGTTTGTAACAAACATTTAGCATGAGATGAGATTAATCCTCTTAAGATATTTTGAAGTACACACTATCCTATTGTTAACAATAGGCATACGTTGTACAGTGGATCTCTAGGATCCTGAATTGCATTCAGAAAAATGCTGTTCTCCTGCCTCAGCCTCCCAGGTAGCTGGGATTACAGGCCTCCACCACCATGCCCAGCTAATTTTATGTAATTTTAGTAGAGATGAGGTTTTATCATGTTGACCAGGCTGGTTTCGAACTCCTGACCTCAAGGGATCTGCCTACCTCGGCCTCCCAAAGTGCTAGGATTACAGTTGTGAGCCACCATGCCCAGCCTAGAATTCATTAAACTTTCATAACTAAAATTTTATACCATGTTTAGCTTAAAATTCTGCAATGGCTTCCAGTCATACTTAGAAAGCATTCAAAATACTATCTATGACATATAAGCTTTTGCATGCTCAGGGCACTAGTTTACTGTTCAGTCTCCGTGCCTTTCGCACTCTTCCTTTAGCCACATTAGGTCCTTGGGCTCGCCATGTTTAGGTCCCTGCCCCGTATTTTTCCCCTTGGCCTAAAATGACATTTGTTTCTTCTATGTATGTACATGTCTTCCCCCATCATTTAATTCAGGCTTCCATGCAGTGCAACCTCTTCAGATATCCACTGACATTACAATATATAGTTTACTTCCGTCACTTTTTTCCACACTATTTTTTCTCAAAGCACTTATAATTAACAGAACAAATGAATTTGCTTGTTTACTGTATTCTCTATAAAATATAAGCACCATGCTGGCAGGACCGTTGCTTAGTTTATTGATGAAAATGTTGCTAGAACTGTGCAAAGAATAGGTACCTAATACCTCTATTGAATTAAGTAAATATAGTTACATATTTTATAGTTATATAATTTTTTCTGTTTTCATCTATACCTAGAATATTCTTTTACCTCAATTCCATTTTTTCGGTAACTTAGGAAAACTAGTGGTTTTATTTATTTTTAAAATAAGTTCCCAGAGGGAATTCCAGCAGAGCCTACCAAGATCTACCAAGGGTGGGAAGAAAAACCAAAGCAGATGGTACTGGCAGGGGAGCCTGGAAAAGCACAGCCTAAGGAGGTATCTTTTACCTATTCCACTCAGTGATCTATGGGGAAATGGCTGTTTGGTATTCCTGGAGACTTAGAACCTAGAGGTTTGCGCTGTTAAACACACAAACTTCAAACTTGTCTCAGAATTACTTATTTTATCTTATGTACTTGGACAGTGAAACTTTTAGCAGTGGCCAGTACTCTAAAATATATGACATCAAGGACCTTCATTCAACCCTGAGGGGTGGGAAAGGAACTCCAGTAGGGCCTATGGTTGAATTTGCTTTCATCCCAGAGGGACAGGATTTCAGAAAAGATTAAAGATGACTTGGAGAAGTAAAAAACTTGTGACTTTCTTATTTCTGAACTGAGAAGTAAAACTCTTACTTCCAACACTCAGAATGTTTTACTCATTTAATGTAACAGACATCAGATAATCTTGGCTCTACCAAATGTTTTGACCTGCACATTAAAATGTAAAACAGCGGGCCAGGTGCAGTGTCTCATGCCTGTAATTCCAGCACTTTGGGAGGCTAAGGTAGGGGGATCACCTGAGGTCAAGAGTTTGAGACCAGCCTGACCAACATAGAGAAACTGCATCTCTATTAAAAATACAACATTAGCTGTGCATGGCGGCATATGTCTATAGTCCCAGCTACTGAAGAGGCTGAGGCATAAAAATTACTTGAACCCAGGAGGCAGAAGTTGCGGTGAGCCCAGGTCATGCCATTGCACTGAAGCCTGGGCAACAAGAGCAAACCTCTGTCTAAAAAAAAGCAAAACAGCAAGGATACACTGAGTATGATTGGCTCAGATGTTGTGGGGAGTATAATCAAATACAAATTGATAAAACCTATAGACCTGAAAATATGCTGCAATTCCTCTAAGAAGTCATTGCATGTAAGATGAGCAATCAGTTTAATAACAAATTTGCATTAGAAGAAAACCACTATAATTACTTTCACTGGACATTCTAGTTCTAGCCCATATCCTACACAGAACTTTAGTTTGACAAATTATCTTAAAATTAAGAAAATGTAAAATTTAATATTATGAGGGATGGATGATGAGAACCCCATGAGTAGGTAGATAACAAGTGATTTATAAGAAATAGTACTACTGAGGCTGGCATTGGTGACTCACGCCTATAATCCTCATACTTTGGGAGGCCAAGCAGGGGCAGATCACTTGAGGTCAGGAGTTTGAAACCAGCCTGGCCAACATGGTGAAACCCTGTCTCTACTAAAAATACAAAAATTAGACAGGCGGGGTGGCTGGTGCCTATAATTTCTGCTAGCCGGGGAGCTGAGAGAGGAGAATCACTTGAGCCCAAGAGGTGGAAGTTGTAGTGAGCCGAGATCATGCTACCGCACGCCAGCCTTGGTGACAGAGCAAGACTCCATATCAAAAAAAAAAACAAAAAGAAAGAAACAGTACTAACAGGAAAAGTCTTTGTGTTCTAGGGTAAATGTAGAGACAACTCTGTAAACACAGGCAGGTACCTACATGATAAGACATGCATCTGTGACTCGGGCTTGGGTCATAGGCCCCCACCAACATTCAGGCCTTATTTCCTCACAGTTAGGTTGAAGCATTCATTTTTCTCCAGCCTATCTTCTAAATGGAGAGATCCCCAAATCACTTAATTCTCTACATAGAAATTATTTAATTTTTGTACCCAGAATACCTTAGAAATAATAATTATTTACTAATGTTTTAAAAAATGTGAGATTGTGCATAAAATTTAGATCTGATTTCTAGCATTTCTGGGTCATCATTGTCACCTGGCAATTGTCAGTGAAAGTAGGTTAGCGAATTCAAAGTTGGCATGTGCTACCTGGTTGACCACAGTCACAACTACCCTGTTTCTCTCATTCAGATTTTGGGCCTGATCCCTGTAAGTGTATTTATTTTCCCTGGAAACTCAATGCAAGCTATTTTATTACATTTCTCTACCTGGGTTTACATTATCTGTACCTGTGTTGTTATGCTGGATCCAGCACTTACTGTATATCTTTAGTCAACTTACTTAACCTCCCTTTTCCTGGGTTTCTTCCTCTATAAAGTAGAATTATAAATAGTATCTACCTTGCAGGGCTGTATAAAGATTAAGTTATTTATGATAAAGCACTTAGAATTGTCCCTGGTGAATATTAAGTTCTCGATGCTACTATTATTGTCATCATCATCCTTCATGATCTGGTTAGACTGCTGTTTTCTAAGTGAAGCCCTTCTTGACCATAACACCCCAACATTATTTTCTTTTGCCCAACATTATAACTAGCCAAATCTCTACAATCCCTTACAATCTGTTTTAAAAATAGTTCATTCCTTGCTCCTCTATTAAATCATGATTTCACTGATGCCAAGGGCCATCATCTCTACACTCCCAGGACCTGACACAGTAAGTGTTACACAGTATTAAATACATGCTTAACGGATTTTCACTCATGTATTCTCATTTAGCATTATACATATTAGGGTATTAATATTCCTCAATAACAGAGGACAAATGTAACACTATGTACTGTTATCTATGTTAAAAGCAATACATCTATTAACTCCATGTTCATCTATTACTTTTATCTCCCAATGATCTTTTAAATCTTAGGGCAAAAATTCTATCTGAACTGTATTTTTTTTTTTAAAATGTTTGCAGTGAATTGTTTGCTACATCATGGCAGCAAATATGTCTTCCTATCTGCAGCCTATATTACAGTTGTTTGTGATACGTTTGTCATATAAAAAGTACTTTCTAAAAGTTGTTGAAGGAATGAATAATTGAATGATTAAAAGTATGAATGAATGCCATTCTCTAACTAGAGATCAACTCCTGGGTAAAGATAACAGAGGCTCAGTTCTTTCCTGAAGAACCTTGAGCAACTCTTAAATCCCCTATCTCCCTCCCATAACCATTTCATGGTATGTATAGGTTACTGCATTTTCAGACCTGCAAGTCATATGGAAGGGCCTTCTATATCCTATTTGGTACTCATGCTAACCAGTGCGGTGGGGGCTGAGGTGAGGAATAAAGAGCTAAGAAGATAGCTAAAGTAACTTCTGGGCACAGGATGGAAATATAGTTCAAAGTGGCTTTCACCCACAATGACAATTATAGATTGAACTAGAATAAACTAATAGTTCTTATTGAATGTGAAAGGAATTAATCTTTTACTTCCCTAATGAAGATGTGAAAAGTAGACAAATATGAAAAGATGTAAAGAGGCAGAAATTAAAAATAATTATTAGACACCTAATCAGAGAAGATTGTATAGACTCAATACATGTTATAAAAATTATATCTTGGATTTTAAGTATAATAATATATGTTCATCAACATGATACTCAAATCAACTTTGGGAGATAGAATTATACTAACCTAAACTTTTGGATGAGGTGATTGAGGTTTCAATTTTTAAGTTCTGAAAGTTTAAAATGTATTATACATTTTTCAGAGAAATTTTTCTATCTATCTCAGATTAGGTAGAACTGACTAGCTACCTTTCATGGCTGCCCTCATATTAATGCCAAATGTTTCATATACTCTCTTTATAGGTTAGAATATTCTGGATAGAAGTTTCAAGGATTCGGGCTTCCCCAACTATCTCTAATTCCTATAATCATAACTTTAAAATTCTCTGACATGTAATGCAAGGTGTAATTTCAGGTTCTCATATTCTCACTCTAGCTTTTCACCCGTAAGCTGTCTGATAACCTTCACCAGCAGTTCTGCCGTTAACATTTATATTAACCTTCATCGGTTCCTCTTTCAAAGATGGATTGCTTTTCACTTCACCTACGTCTGTCTTCGTATGAATAACCTTTATTGGTACTTGGTTTACAACTTTTGGGAATTCGTTTTTCAAAGATACTAGTTTATTGCAACTTTGGAGAAACAAGGAAATGACTCCAACAGGGATGTCTGGCACATGAGCCTGAGAAGAGAAAATCACCACCTCTGTGTTAATGGCTGATGGCTACTTACATTACTGTTATTGGAGCACTATGCCTGTATCCAAATGCTGCATTTCCAATGATACAATATGGTCTGTAACCTTTCACAGTTGTATGCCATAATAATATTGCCTTATAATTTTTCATAAGCATGATTCTCTCTCTTATAAATACTTCTTTAACAAATGTTAAGCTTCTCAGTGACAGAAAGTATGGTTGCTATTCAATAAATACTTAGCAATTAGATGGCTGCATCTCTGTCCCTTAAGAAAGACTTAAAATTCACGTTTATTTTTGAAGAGTTCTAGAAGTCCTTCAGTCTAGAAACTTTTAGCTTCAATGGTTTTCCACTGTATTATGCAAGTCTCTACCCTCCAATGAAAAATATTAAACACACAGAAAAGTTGGAAAAAATTTATAAAGAATCCTCATATATCCACCATCTAGATTATACCACTAATATTTTACCATGGTTGCTTTATTATTTATCTTTCCAATCTTTTAGCTACCCATCATTCCATGGCCTTCTTTATTCTTTTTATATTTCAGGTAAATTGCAGGCATTCATACATATCTCCCCAAATATTATGCATGCAATTCAACCTTTGCTTAGGATTTTTTTTCCTCCCTTGAAGTGCATTTTACATATAATGAAATGAGCAACTTTTAAGTGTGCATTCAATGAGTTAGACTTGCATAGGTTTAAATAACCAAATCCTCTGTCAGGAAATGGAACATCACTCTAAAGAGTCATCTTCGTGTCTTCACAAACTTTCCATCCTTACTCCATCAGAGGTGACTGTGCAGTGGTATTTTTTTCCATCAGTTTTGCCTGTTCCAGGATTTTTGCAGTAGTTTTTATGTTTTGTGCATTTAAGTTTCTTTTTTATTTTTGGCACAATATTTTTAAGATTTATCTATATAGTTGTTTTCATTGTGTTGTTCAATAAACTTCAAATGCCCTACCAAGATTTTCTAAGCCTAGAATATACATTTGGCCTTGTCCAGCACTGACACCTAAGCTCCTTTTCTGTTCCCATTGGCTCCCCATGCTTCAGCCACATTGATCTCATGCCCCTAGAAGACTCAGGCTTTTTCTCCCTCAGGTTACTTTCACTTGTAATTGCTGTTCCATGCGTCTCAAATAAGCTTCACTTGGTTCCACATATGGCCACTTCCTTTACAGTCTTTGGGCCTCAGTTCATCTATCATCTTAGAGACTTCCTTCTGACCACCTTATCTGAAGTAGCCCACTGTCCCTGGTTATTTGCTGCCAAAGCACTTTATTTATGAGCTCTTATCACAAGCTAAAATTATTTTTGTTTGTTGGCTTTTTAATCTTTTGCCTCTTACATGAGCATGTAAGCTCTACAAGATCAATACTCATGTCATTTTTGTTCATTTTTGTATCTTCAGAATAAGCATAACTGGGAGCAAAAGATGAGTATTTTATCAGAATTTGTAGTCCAGATATATTTTAGATTTTCTTGTCAAATAATATGTTAACAATATTAACATCCCTTCAACCTAGTGTTCAATAGGACAAAAATTAGTTTTGATTACTACTAAATGAATGTACCCATGGAAACTGTCTTAAACTTTCTCATGATTTATTTTCTTTAGTGTAAATTACATCATATTTTTCTAACAATATGTAGATAAATAATAATATTTACTATTTTGTGGCCTTTTGGTCTTCCTCAAGCACTTTGACACAAACAATCTCCTTGGTTCTTTAAGCCTGGAGAGTTAGATGTTTCTATCACAGACATTTTAAAGAGAACAACAGAGGTTCAGAAAAGGAAATGGGTTTTCCAGGATTGCACATCTGGGAACCAGTACAGCTATGATTCCCATTGCAAACTCCACTATTTCATGCATAAAGACACTAAGGTCCTCAGAAAAATAGTTAATAAATATCCCAAATTGCAAAGATATTGAAATGAATTTTACAAATACCAACTTACTGAATTCATTCAATAGTCCTGTTCAAGAATCAGCACCATTCCACTTTACAGGTAACTATTCATGACAGGCCCTGCAGTATTATAAATGGACCATAAAGTATGTGCTTATATTCTTTCTATTTGTGAAACTTTACACACTCTGGTATATGAATCAATATCACAGAAGGGGAAGAAAAGTTCCAAGAGAATACTGCTTTGGTTGTTCTGAGATACTCCGGTAGACAATTTTATCTGTGAGGTGATTGTGGCTGGCAGAGAAGCCAAGAAGTGTGTTTGATCTTGGCAGTTCAAAAATTAAAAAAGAAAAGAGTTCTTGTTCTCATTAATATTACATCTAAAAATGAACACACAAAAACATGTATAAATTATGCCTTATAAAACATACATAATGCAGGTGTATAATCTGCAAAAAAACAAAAACAAAATAAAAAACCAGTAAGCCATAGCTTATTTCATTAGTGGATCAGAGGTGGTTGGGCTTAACGTGTCATTAAAATTCAGATGAAAAGCCAGGTACTGTGGCTTATGCCTGTAATCCCAGCACTTTGGGAGGCCAAGATGGGCAGATCATGAGGTCAGGAGTTTGAGACTATCCTGGCCAACATGGTGAAACCCTATCTCTATTAAAAATTAGCTGGGCATGGTGGCTCATGCCTGTAATCCCAGATACTCAGGAGGCTGAGGCAGGAGAATCTCTTGAACCTGGGAGGCAAAGGTGGCAGTGAGCCGAGATCGCACCACTGCACTCCAGCCTGGGTGACAGCGAGACTCTGTCTCAGAAAAAAAAAAAAAAAAAAAAAAAAAAAAGATGTAAAGAATGTATTTAAGTTAGCCAGATGAAGAATGGAGGAAAAGTAATCCAGACAGAGAAATTCATATACACAAAGGCCGTAAGAAGATAGGGCCTGGAGTTTTCAAAGAACTGAATTGCCCCTACGAGGCCCAGAATATAGTGGTCTTGGAAAAAGGGCAAAAACAGACACACAAAGACTAGATCATGCAGGGCCTTTCCAAGGAAATAAGTTTTGAATTTGTCCTACCTGCAGTAATACAATTATCATAAAACAATATGCATTCTGAACTTGGCCAACTAACTTCATCTTTCTAAGACTTCATTTCCTCATTTGGAAAATTGAGATGATACTAGTGCTTATCTCATTACATTGTTAAAAGCAACAAGCAAAATAATGCAGGGAATGTTTATGGCATTATGCCTATCACATAATTATCATTACGTTAGCTATTTTGCAATAACAGTGTGTAGTGTTATATTTATTGGAATGTTTTCACCTTGATGGTGATTGAAAAGAGAGGTAAAAAAATATATAACAAGAATGATCACAAATTTCTGACATAACAATGACCCAGGAAGATAGATGGATCAAGTTTCTCTTCCCATATATTTATATATATATTTGTATAGTGTATATATACACATAGACATATACACATCCTACACATACATACATATATGTATGTATGCTTGAAAATCAGATAAACAATCTGGACTATAAATTTAATTTGGAGAATCATTGGAATATGAATTATATTTAAAAGATGGGTAGGATTCTCTAAAGAGAGAGTGTAGAATTAGAACCAAAAAGAAATGAGACTGGAACTACATCAAACTTAGGTTCAAGTGGGAGGAAAAAGAGGTTGTAAGAAAAGCAGAGCTAAGAGATGAAAGAAAGAGACAGACAAAATTACCAGAGCCATAGAAGCTAATAGAAGAGCAACTTCTAGGAAGATGGAAGCGGCCAGTTGTCTAAATGATGGGAGATGAGGTCTGCAAACAGCCTCCTGGAATCAGCAGATGGTGATTATTGTTGACATTAGAAAAGGCAATTTTACAAAAGTGAGTGGAAAGAGCAAAGAGTGAAAGGATCAGGAATATTAATGAAAGCAGCACATAAAGAAACATTGTTTGAAAATCTTGGTTGTGCAAAAGAATGAAGAATAGGGTAGTTGTTGAAAAGGGCTTGTTAATGAAGAGAAGGCAAATACTGGAATATTTTAAACGTTCTATGATTTGGTATTTTACATACCACCAATTCAATCTGTACCTACTTGTGTCAAACAAAGCAACACAACAAAAAGATGAAAAAGAAGATGGTTATCTTCTATTTGTCCTCTATCTTTACAGACCTCAGATACCCAAGCCAATTTTCAACGATGGTATGCATACTTTTCCTCATTCATAAAGATGTATACCAGTATATATACTCATATAGATGAGATGATATTTTTTTTTAACACCTAAGTGAAATCATATTATATACATTTGGTTTGGCTTCATATTTTTTGAATGGACAATATATGATCTGTACAAATCAACAGATATAAAACTATTTTTCTCATTTTTTATATTAATATGTAAGTATATATATATATATCAACTATCATATCCCACATTCAGAGTTTTCTTTTTTGAATGCAGTTTTTGGTTCCAATGTTTGTTTCCTCTTTCTTTACTTACTCTCGCTGTCCACAAAACTTTCGCTCTCAGCCTTTGCACCTTTTATTAACAAATAGATGTATATTATTTCATATCTATCTTCATCCTTTGATAATCTCATGTACCTTTTCTTTATTGTAAAATGTTCATGTCTTAGCTCTATAAAAACATATACATGTTCAAATAATCAAACAGGACATGATGACCTTAGAATATTTCTTCCTCTTCAGAGATACCCATCTTTACTTTCCTCTCTAGGTGACTAAAAACAGAATTTTCTCAAAAAGGGAAAGTTCATATATCTTTAGTGAGTAAATATGTAAAGTTCAAAAAATCATAGTACAGGTTAATATTACTAGAAATGTCTATCTGAAGATCTTCAGAATGCTTTGAAATTGCTAATTAAACCTTTCCATGCCTACCAGTTTAACTAAGAAACATGTAGTAACCTCACAGAGGGATCATTTCTTTTGACTCAAGTATTCTCCCCTGGAGTAGAATAAAGTAGCTATGTGATAACCCAGAGTGACACTGAACTGCATCTTAAGATGGAAAATGAATAGTTCTATTAGGGCCAAATGAATCTGCCAAGGGAGTTTATACAAAATGTGTTTTAGATATAGAATTTGCATAGCATGCTAGTTTTTATTGCTATTAATATGCTATTATGAAGCTGAATGCCTGGTGTTTTAAAGTGCCTCCTGATCATAAATTAGTCAACGCATAAAATACTTTTGAAGTAGCATCTCAATTTTCCAGTTGAGATCTCTGCATCCCAAGGTGATTAAATGGCTCTCATCAGGTGTTTTAATTTCTATACTTTGTTCCCCTGTGACTTTCTTCATGAAGGCAAATGCACTTTGGAGCATCTGCTATATTCCTTGTCCTGAGTTAAACAGGTTTTTTGTGCAGGTGATCCACATTTATGTCTCATAGTCAGGTGAAGTAGGTATGATTTTCTTCCATTTTGGAGGCAAGGAGAGTAATAGACAATTTGCAAAAGAAGTCAGAATGGCCAAGTGGCGAAGTGTTAGAATTGTGAACTCCATCTTTGGGATGGGCACACTTGCAAGCTTTCTATCAGGCCGCATTTCAGGCCAGAGCATATGGTGTGGATCAAGAACCTGGCTTAATACATATCCGTTATTTTGATATAATAGCAACAACTTCTATACACATTTTAAGTGCTAAGAACTGTGCGTACACTTGTTTCATATGTCATTGAAACCATATGAAATATGAATTATTACCCCTGTCCTAACTATATTTTGTACTGACTATACCAATAAGCATTTGTCAAAAACATGGCATGTGCTTTAAAGACTGACTGCAACTCTGCCCCAGATTGTGGTGACCCTCTGCCAGTGGCTTCTTGTTTCAGGATGCAGAATGAGGAAGAGGATCTAATGGGAGAGTGATTTACTCCTGACAGAGGCTCAACAGCCCTAACACAGCCGTATAATCACATTTAAAACTCTGTGTGAGGGTGGCACATGTTACAATTCCTCACATTCCTCACATTACATTGACCAGTGAAAATCACATGGTCATGGCATAATAGGGGTCAGAGAAGTACACTCTACTTCCTAGAAGGCATGGCAAGTCGCTGGTGACAGGCTGTGCAGATGATCTTGTTCACGGGTAAGGTAGTAGATAGCTGTGAACTACATAATCGACCTCATTCCCAAAGGCATAGCTAAGTTCCAGTATTTCTGGGTGAATTTCGAAACCTTTATAATCTGGCTATACCCTATCAACTCAACAGTAGTTGCCACTAGTAATCTATGTGCTCAGCCAATACCACCTTATTATCTACTGTTTATTGCTCATACTATTTTCTTTACCTGGAATATTTTCTTTTCTTTTCTTTTCTTTTCTTTTCTTTTCTCTTTTCTTTTCCTTCCTTCCTTCCTTCCTTCCTTCCTTCCTTCCTTCCTTCCTTCCTTCCTTCCTTCCTTCCTTCCTTTCCTTCCTTCCTTCCTTCCTTCCTTCTCTTTTTGTCTGCATTTTACTTAGCCTTTCTTAGCCTCCTGCTCCATTATATTGGGACATATAACTGGAAATGAAATATGGGGAAGAAGTTAGCCAACTCCAAGCCAGGCCATAAAATATCCCGTATGATCCTGTGTTAAAAATGGCAATGTTACAAGACAGAAGGAATCTGTATTCCTGA
>PVKV010038337.1:0-14008 GCA_004027835.1 Alouatta palliata
AGAAAAAAAAAAAAAAAAAAAAAAAAAAAAAAAAAAAAAAAAAAAAAAAAAAAAAAAAAAAAGAAATATTAAATATTAAAGGATATAGTTTAGGCAGAAAGAAAGTGATCCCAGTTAGAAGATCTAAGATGCAAGAAGAAATGAACTAAGACGTTAGTAAAATGGGGGCAAATGTAGATAAAATTTGATTAATTAAAATAATAATGAATAGTATATTGAGCTGGTAAAAGATGGAATTCCCCATAAGACATGTATTAATTACAAAGGGAAAGATAGTTATCATTACAGTCAAGAAACCTGGCAGACATTCCCTTAACCAAGTGATCACAATTGATATTACCAATATTTGGACCAATCTGACACACTGAGAAGAATGCAGTACAACTTCTCTGGTATTTCTACCCAAATCTAATCATAATGTAACATCATACAGACCCAAATTGAGGGACTCTTCAAAAAGTTAGTGTCACACTGTAAAAATTAATTCTTTTTTGCAAAAAGTACTGTTAGGCCAACTGGCAAAAATTCAAGTGATCTGCAGGTTACATAATAGGATTGTATCATTGCTAATTTTCTCATTTTGTTCATTATACTGCATTTATGTAAGGTAATGTCTATGGTTTTTAGGAAACACGCACTGAAATATTTAGATAAAAGGGGCATTATGTTTGCAATTTACTCTCAAAAGGGTCTGAAAAAGTAATTGTATATATATATATGTGTGTGTAAAAGAGCAAGAGAGTGATAAAAGGGAATGTGGTAAAATGTAAATATTTAGGGAATCTGAGTGAAGGGAATTTTTTGTACGATTCTTGCAACTTTTCTGTTAGTCTAAAATTAGATAAAAAGCTTAAAAAAGAAAATGAATACCCTGCCCCCACACACAAAAGTTGTAACTGAAGTATTGGATAACAGGATAAATTGGGATGGGGTGTTTGGAGTTAGTGTTACTTAATTATATTAAGTTAATCATATAACCGAATATTAACAAAGTAAACCTTTGAAACTAGTCAAGAGGAAAATGGATTGAAAAAAAAAAATCAAAATATAGCAAGAAAGAGAGAGGAAAAAGAAATGTTGAAAAGCAGGACAACCAAAAGAACAAAGTAAAATGGAAATAATGAAAAATGGACTAAATGCTCCAGCTAAAAGAGTTAGATTGTTAGACTGGTTTAAAAGAATTCAGATTTAACCGTGGGATACTACACAGTCACACAAAGGAATGAAATCACGCCCTTTGCAGCAACATGGGTGCAGCTGGAAAACAGTAACCTAAGTAAACTAACACAAAAACAGAAAACCAAATACTACATGTTCTCACTTATAAGTGGGAGCTAAACATTGGATGCACATGGTCATAAATGGGAACAGTAGACATAGGGGGGACACAGAAGACGGCAGTGATTGAAAAAACTACCGACTGGTGACTATGCTCACTACCTAGGTAATGGATTCATTCATACTCCAAACCTCAGCATCACACAGTATGCCTTTATTACAAACCTGCACATGTACCCCCTGATTCTAAAATAAAAGTCGAAAAAAGAAAAAAAATTTTCAGGTATATACTTTTAAAAGAAGCATTCCTAAAATAATAGAAGTATAGAAAGTTTGAAAAAAAAAATTTTAAAAGACATACTAGCTAGAACAAAACTGGCAGAACTATGCGGGTATGGAACAAAATAGACTCTGAAGCCAAAAGTAGTGCTAGAGGGAAATGGAGTGACTTTGCAATGATAAAGATTTTATTCACTGTGCATGGTATGTGCCTGTAATCCTAGGAGGCTGAGGCAGAAGGATCTCTTGAGCCCGGCAGTTTGAGACTACAGTGAGACACAATTGTACCACCACACTCTAACCTGGGCAACAGAATGAAATCTTACCTCTAAAAAGAACAGATTTTATTCACCAGGCATATATAATAGTCTTAACTTCTATGTACCTAATGGTATAGTCTCAAAAAATATAAAGGAAAAATCAACAGAAACCATAAGAAGAGACAAATTTGCTGTCAGAGTGGGAGATTATTATTGACTTTTCTCAATTACTGATAGGTGAAGAAGTCCAAAAATAAGTAAAGCTGTGGAGAATTTAAACCAAACCGTTAACAATCTTGATGTAATAGGACAATATGGTAACAATATTCAAGTAGAATATGTTTAAGAGTGTTGACCCACCTTTTTTTTTTTTTTTAATAAAATCGAGATGGAGTCTCGCTCTGTCACCCAGGCTGGAATGCAATGGCACTATCTCAGCTCACTGCAACCGCCAGCCACCTCCTGGGTTCAAGTGATTCTCCTGCATCATCCTCCTGAGTAGTTGGGTAGAGAAGGGTTTTCACCGTGTTGGCCAGGCTAGTCTTCAACTCCTGACCTCAGGTCATCCACCTGCCTCAGCCTCCCAAAGTGCTAGGATTACAGGTGTCAGCCACCACACCCAGCCTGATCCACTTTTAAATGATGTCAAATCATATATATATATATAGCTGCTTATTTAAGGGAGTAGAGCAGGCAATGTTGATTTGTATCTAAAGTGATTACTTGGGAGGAAGGGGGATGAAAGAAGGAAGAGCTGCTTGACTGTGAAGAGTCTGGAGATGAGGGTGTCAGGAGACCCAAGTTCTAATACCAACTCTGACATTAATTGCCAGCTGATTTTTGACAAGCTATGTGTTCTCTTGGATCCTGTTTCCTCATTTATCCACCAGAGACAATGTTCACCCTGCCTTTTCCCCAGGACTGTTGTCAAATTCGGCTGATACATGTAATTGAAGATATTGAAAAATAAATTCATTTACATGGATTAAATTAAACAAGTATTTATCAAAAATCTACTCATGCAAGGCTCGTGGAAGATATTCTAGGGGGTACAGGGATATGTAAGTCATGTAAGTGCTTCTAATCTAAAAAGTCACACAAATAACTATCAAGTTACCTCCTTGCAACCCTTCAGTGGCCTCCCATTGCTCTAAGGATAAAGTCCAGCTAGGATATAGCCTCTGTCTGTTTCTGTGGCTTCAACTCACATTTTCTCCCTCACTCAGCTTCAGTCCTTCTTATTGATGATTTCCTTCCCACCACAGAATGCTTTTGCCAGCTGTTTCCTTGGCTTGGAAAATCTTTTTCTCCCCCTTTCACCCAGTTAGCACCTTCCTTTTCTCAAGGCAACTGTCTCCTGCTTCCTAAGTAAAGCATATTCCTCTCACATGGACTCAGCATAGTCTCCTTGGTCTTTGTGGTATTTTGCATTTTAGGGAGCAATCGTTTGATTAATATCCATTTTTCCCGAGTGACTATAAGCTCTAGGAAGGCAGGGACCATGTTTGTTTTTGTTTTCTGGTGCATAGTAGGCACTCAGTAAATAATTGTTGACTAGCTGACTGATTTTTTGATTGAGTGAATGAAAGTGCTTTAAGAGAGATACAAGCAAATACTATGAAGAGTCAAAAGAAGAGGTAATTTTTAAAGTGAGCCTCAGAAGAGACTGCAGAATGCTGCCTTGGTGCCAGTTTAATGGATGAATGTGATTATTATCACTAATCAACTTTGAGTGATCTTGGTGTTTGTTATAACAAAGAAATTGCTGAATTTTATTTGTTAGCTCTTTGTTAACATTTTCCAGGAAATTCTTATTTGATTTATCTGGTCATAGGAAATAACCCATTCTTTTTGGCAGCCCAAGCATGAACCTCTCTGCATCTTCTGTGATCTCATGGGTGTGGACTATGAGGAGATGTGTCACTGGCTCTGCCATCGGAAGCTGGCTACTGCCACAGAGACATACATCAAGCCCATCTCCAAGCTGCAGGCCACAAATGCTCGCGATGCTTTGGCCAAACACATCTATGCCAAGCTCTTTAACTGGATTGTAGATCATGTCAATCACGCTCTCCATTCTGCTATCAAACAGCACTCTTTTATTGGTGTGCTGGACATTTACGGGTGAGTATACTTGGCTAATTGGTCTGCCAGAGAGCATTTCTTTCTAGAATGTATCAGGTAACTCTAAGTGGGCATTTGATTCTCTTTCCTGCTGGTAAAGAGAAGGGAAACTTTGCCTACAACAATTCAAAAATACCTTGATGATGGTGATACAATTGCATGTTGCTTAAAATTTAACTAAAACAAAAAAAAAGTAGTTCAAATCTGGAGCTAATTTACTTAGCTAATGTATAGAATTAGCTTGTTTTCAGACTCTCACGTGGTAAATTATCACTGAAATTCTAAAACTCTAATTTGATTTGCTACTTTGCTTTCTTTGGGGACCTGTCTTTAGCTGTTAAAATCCTTCCTTCATATTTATGCTTATTTCATACTTAATTTTTCTTTTTCTTTTTTTTTTTTTTTTTTTTTGAGACAGAGTCTCCCTCTGTCGCCAGGCGCCAGACTGGAGTGCAGTGGCGCGATCTTGGCTCACTGCAACCTCCGCCTCCTGGGTTCAAGCAATTCTTCTGCCTCAGCCTCCTGAGTAGCTGGGATTACAGGCGCACGCCACCACGCCCAGCTAATTTTTTTTGTATTTTTAGTAGGGACGGGGTTTCACCATGTTGGCCAGGATGGTCTCCACCTCCTGACCTTGTGATCCACCCACCTCGGCCTCCCAAAGTGCTGGGATTACAGGCGTCAGCCACCGTGCCCGGCCCTCATACTTAATTTTTCATTCTCTGGTTCTCTTTTACAAAAGAACCTGTAGGATCTCTGTTCCTATTTCCCTCCTATGTGTGTGTAACACTGAGTCAGTAAATTGACAAGAGCAATGGCTTTATCATAATTCTGATGTTCCCCACTTGGGGATGAATGAGCCCTCAAAAACTCATAGTGTTGAACACCTCTGCATGCTGGGGCCTTTAAAAAAAAAAAAAAACCTCTCTGCTGCTTCGCTGATGCTCATCTGCTAGGTACATATTCCATGCTACTGACTTATAAATCTTTATCTTCACTGATATGGAAAGAAAGTTTTACAATGTTGGGGAATGTCTCTTTTCTTTGTTCCTAATGTGTATATTTTGAATATTTTTTAAAAGCTTTTTGTTTCTTTTCTCCCCTTTCCATATTATTTTTGTGGTTACAGATTTGAAACATTTGAGATAAATAGTTTTGAACAGTTTTGCATAAATTATGCAAATGAAAAACTACAGCAACAATTCAATATGGTAAGAATGTTCTTCCTTGAATAATATTCTGCTATAAGTTACTCTCTTGAATTCCTAGTCTTTGTTTAAAAGCTTGTCCCTGAAATGAAGTTGTGAATTATAATTATTATAAGGAATTTAGAACTGATGATTAATGAATGGTACAACATTAGAAAAATGTTTTATGGCCAGGTGGGATTCAAGGTTATCCTTGAATTGCTGTCTGATAGTAATGAAAATTTGGGACATGCAGATTGAGAGAAGCAGGCAGTGTGTGTATTAGGTAATCCCTTGCGAGTATGAAGCTTTGAGCCCAGGGATATCCTTCAGTTTGTTATTCTGAAACTAATTATATGTGGAGTTATGACACTTACTTGCTATATTAGCAAGATGTCAGAATTAAAAAGCAGAAATTTATGTGTTCTTTTTTCAACAGTTGGGACATTCACTGAGACAATGGCAATGGGAATATTTTGAGTGGTTCTTGTGAAGTAGTAATATCAAATATCTTAGAGGAGTATCGTGGTGTTGGGAAATTCAGAGGTGCTTAAAAATCAGGGGCAGCAGATTGTAATAGTAAAGGGCACAGACCCCAGAGGTGAACTGTGTGGGTTGGAATCCCACCCCGTGTCAGTTATCCAGGAGACCTTGGGCAAGTTAGTTGGCAACCCTGGGCCTCAGCTTCCTCATCTGTAAAATGGAGATAAGAATAGTACCTATTGTGTATGACTTTATAGGTTAAATGAGTTGGAATATGTAAAGTGTCCATCATGGCCGGGCGCGGTGGCTCACGCCTGTAATCCCAGCACTTTGGGAGGCCGAGGCGGGTGGATCACGAGGTCAAGAGATCGAGACCATCCTGGTCAACGTGGTGAAACCTCGTCTCTACTAAAAATACAAAAATTAGCTAGGCGTGGTGGCGTGCGCCTGTAATCCCAGCTACTCAGGAGGCTGAGGCAGGAGAATTGCTTGAACCCAGGAGGCGGAGGTTGCGGTGAGCCGAGATCGCGCCATTGCACTCCAGCCTGGGCAACAAGAGCGAAACTCCGTCTCAAAAAAAAAAATAAATAAAAATAAAAAAAATTAAGTGTCCATCATGTGCCAGGCATAGTTCTAAGTACAAGAGTGGGCGTGATTCTTAGTGTTGATGAAAGAGGATATTTAATGAGTCACCCATATGAATTAGAAGATAGAGCTGAAGGGCAGGAAAGGCATCCTTAGTAAGTCCTCATCTTGTAAAGAGAGAGATCAAGTGGTATGGTCTATAGCTGATACACAAAAAATGGATGTTTAAAGACTTTGCAAGTTACAAATTTAGTAAAAACCAAAAGAGAATCTAAAAATTGTAACATAGGGAGAGTAGTCAAAGAGTGGAAAGGAGGTGGTGTATGTGAATTTAGCTTCGTTTGTGTTATAACCAAATCAGTAGATGTTTCATATTGATAAATCAAAAGGTAGCTGATAAGCATATTCCTTAGAAATATGTAGGTAAATATCAGAAGAAATAGCTAAGGGAATTAAAAATGGCCTCCAGGGAGTGAGACTGGGGTTGGGGGAAGATGGGACAAGGAGCTGCTGCTTGTCATTATTAAACCTTTTAGACTGCTTGATTAAATATTCCATATACTTTGATAAAAACTTGAGCCATCTTTGTTTAGCAAATTAAACTTTGTACCACAGTGAAGTAATGTAGAAGTGATCTTATCACCTTAGGCTTATGACTATTTCCATAATAAGATGACCACTAATATGTTTTGCATCTCTGCATAAGAAACATTAATAAAAACCTATCAGAAACTAAACTAAGCCGGGCGCAGTGGCTCACGCCTGTAATCCCAGCACTTTGGGAGGCTGAGGCGGGTGGATCACGAGGTCAAGAGATCGAGACCACCCTGGTCAACATGGTGAAACCCCGTCTCTACTAAAAATACAAAAATTAGCTGGGCATGGTGGCACGTGCCTGTAGTCCCAGCTGCTCGGGAGGCTGAGGCAGGAGAATTGCTTGAACCCAGGAGGCGGAGGTTGCGGTGAGCCAAGGTCGTGCCATTGCACTCCAGCCTCGGTAACAAGAGCTAAACTCCGTCTCAAAAAAAAAAAAGAAAAAGAAACTAAACTAAGCATTATCATTTCTCAAGGTGTTTCTGAGTTTCTTAATTACTTTAGTCAATACCGCAGCCTTCTACTGTTTCCCATTGTGTTTCGGCACAGAGTGATGGGAATGTAGGAAAGCAGTGCCCACCTCTTTAGGAAATGACTTGTTTGTTTTTCAGGGGCCTCCTGTCTGCATGTATGTTTTGGTTTCTTGTTTCTCCTCTTTCCTGCTTTCTGTCTCTATCCACCTGTTTCTCCTTCTCTCTTCACACATCCTTCCACATTTCTGCATCTTTGCTTCTCTCTGCACAATTACTCCGCCCCCTCTTCCTACCTGATGGCAGTTTCTTTCCTTCTAGTCTGTATACATCTTCTCCACCTCAAGCTTTCTCCTTCCTTACTTTTTCTTTTGAGACAGAGTTTCACTCTTGTTGCCCAGGCTAGAGTGCAATAGCGCAATCTTGGCTCACTGCAACCTCCGCCTCCAGGATTCAAGCGATTCTCTTGTCTCCTGAGTGGCTAGAATTACAGGCATGCACCACCACACCCAGCTAATTTTGTATTTTTAGTAGAGATGGGGTTTCTCCATGTTGGTCAGGCTGATCTCGAACTCCCGACCTCAGGTGAACCACCTGCCTCGGCCTCCTAAAGTGCTGGGATTACAGGTGTGAGCCACCGTGCCTGGCCTCCTCACTCACTTCATTTATTAATATTATTTTTTTGGTATATAAATAAAGTCCTTTATTTAATTTCATACACATTATCTTAAGCATTATTTTATTTTTCTTGAAGGAATTCATCTTTCAAGGTCAAAATTAGTATGTGTTTACACATGAGAACATTTTTTTAATGTTATTACTACCTGCAAATACATTCTGCCATAGTAATGCACTTTCAGTTTTCATTGGAAAGATAGCACAAGGCTTTCTAAAGCCCTATGAATTAAGTTTATAAAGGGAGGAGAACACAAGTAGGGTTAATCCCTCCCAATTCCCACTTCCAACAAAGTCTCAAGAAATCCTCCTGCTTCAAAACATAAACACAATCTCACAGGATTTTTATTTGATCATAATGTCGACAAGAAAACTGTATTCCTATTATTTTTGATACTAACAGTTTTACTGAATTCGTTTTCACTTTCCATCAAAAAACACATAGCATATGTTGATATGGATTCTCAAATCCATTCAAATCCAGTAGAGTCATTAGAATAATATAGCCTTCTGATTTTAAAAGCAACTGATTGCTTGTAAAAAATGATATGTATCAGACATTTAATCAGAAAAAGAAAAATGAGAACATGTCTTTCATGTTTGATATCATTTAACTTATAAGATGATGTGAAAATAGGTTGGTTATAATTAAAAAAAAAAACTAAAACCTACTTCAACTAATGAAAAAAATCACACTGAAGAATCAAGTGTCTTCCAACTTAGCTAGTATTACTGTCGAAATAAATGTCTTCCACTGCCCTGAACATTAGAATTAGAAATTCACTATATGTTAAGGCATATTTTAATTAATATGTTCCAGAATTGCACAGTTATACTGGTCAGTATTCTTATTTCCCCACTTCTGCCCTCATCCCACCCCCTTCTTCCAGGGCTCAAAGTATTAAGTCATGGTTTTGGTGGTTATTGTAGATTTGAGCATAACATAGTGTGTTCACTAGGTTTTATGAACATAAACATTAAAATGTTACATAAAATGTACCATACTTTACTTCACACTCCAATCTAAGATGGTTTAATGTCTTGACAAAAGGTGAGATGACTTAAGTACATTTTACATTTTGGGCATTTAGACCACCATATGCATAGATGTTCTGACGCTGAATTCTTGATCTTCAGTATCTCGTAGTGCTGGATGCTCGGAAGTATGACAGAAACTTGTAACACAGACTAACCACAAAGTACCAGATGTTTCTTGCCATTTGTGATCTTGCAATAAAAATGCGCCAGGTGAGGATCACAAGGATAGTATTAAAACCGTAACTTATATTCCACAATTTGTTCAGATGTTTTCTGGCTGCAGGGAGGCCAGACATTTCTTCATTCAACACGTACTTCTTAGTTCCCATGCGGTAGTTCTCTATATATTCTGCCCGATGTAACTGCTGTACATCAATATTGAAGGTCTTTTTGTCTTCAGGGTTTAGTTGATTAATTAACATATTGACATTGTCAGTATTCCAAACCCAAGAGTTACTTGTGAAATATTCAAGAAACATCATAGCTTTGTGAAGATGAGTAATTGCTTTCATCATCCTTGGGCTTCTTCCAGTCATCCTGAGGTAGATATCATACAGGAATGCTGGGGCCTTATGGCTTACAGCAATCCAGTAATGATATAAAAGGTGATTGGAGGTTAGATTTACGTTGGGCCGTCTGAAGGCCTGTTGGAGAGGATTCCTCTTGAAAGTGGAAATTACATGGTATTCAACTTCACCCCAGTGGAAAGGATTAGTGTTGCCTGTTGTACAATTAATTATACACCATGATGTTTCTTGGTCTGTTAACTCCGGAATACCAGGCTGCTGCAAGACTCATGTTGACAACTACGTCTGCAGGAACAAGATCTGCAAGGGCACTGTTGGAGGCACGCGTTGTGGGAAGAATTCCTTTCCCTGCCTTTGTTGAAATTAAAAACAGCACTGCAATAAAGAGCCCACTTGGTCCATTAAAGTTATCAATCCATCCTGGAAAAGGTTCTTTCCAACTGGCACAACAATCGATGGCCTTATAATCGCCACATTTAGCTTTGCTCCTTCTTGTTGTGCAACATATTCTGCCAGTGCTTTTGTGTATATGTAGGTATTAGGCCTGTCTCCTATCAATTTTGGTGTGATATCATTTACTAGGCCCTCATCCATCCACTCTAAAGAATCAGCCAGCTTCTTGGGATCCACAGGTGGTGGGTAGACTACTGCATCGGTCTGCTTTCGATGACAGTAGGCATATGCTGTTGATACATGCATGAACACTTCCAGATTCTTCATTTGTTGTGCAAGGAGAATAAGCTGTCACGTTGCAATCACATTTAACTGAACAGCATCTCTTAAATTTTTATTAAACCTTACTTTAGCTGTACAGTGGAATATAATATTGGTAGAATCTGTGATCACCTCTTTATCTTCTTCATTGAGAGCTAGTTTAGGTCAGGTGAGTTCACTGTTGATTGCTATAATTTTCTCTCTAAAATCTGGATTTTCATCTCTCAATCTGTCAAAGAGCTTGCCACTAAGGATTTCTTCTCCTCGCTCTTGTGGTGTCTGTGCAGCTTTCTGCTTCACTAAAACATACACTGAATTCGCCTTAGGACAAGATCTCAGCAACTTTTCCAGAAACACCTTCCCTAGAAAACCAGTAGCTCCTGTGAGGAGGACATTCTTGCCTTCATAGTATTCTGGGATTGAAAACATTTTGATCCTAGATGCAGAGGCTCAGGCCTCGCTCTCCCGCTGGCCGTCCAGCTATGGCTGCGCCGCCACCGCTCTCATGCTCTCCTCATTCGCTTTTCCACCGCCCCCGACCAGCTGCTCCTCACTCACTTTAAATTTCCCATGTACCCAGCAGTGGTTGGAATGCTCTTTTCATCCTCTCAACTTGCTTATCTCCCATTCATTTTGGCTTCTTTTAGCTTCAACTTCCACTTATAATTACCTGATTATTTTCTTGTTTCCTAGTTCAGATACCTTAGAGAGAGAATCTGATTAACCTGTTCATTTTTTCATCAGATATCTCTAACAGGAGAGTACTCTCATGTACCCACACTGGTTTAGTCAGCTGTGACTAGGAACATGGGGTCTCACAGTATAAAGAACTTGACTGCATAGGCTGTTCCCTGATCTGGGGATGTAAGTGGGGGCAGTCAGCATGAGAAACCCCATGATTGGCATGCTTAGTACTTGGAGGCATTAGTGTATTGACCAAGGATCTCATGCCATATTGAACTTCGTGCCCATATTTTTTGACAGTTGAGCATCCAAAATTTTAAAGACCCTATAAGCTTTACCCCATGAGCTTTTCCAAACTAGACATGGAGATATGTGTGAGATATATGTGCTATATAATGTCTAGGGCAGTGTTTCTGTTGTCATATAAATTAATGGAATTTTTAAAAACAGAGCTCATTGTCTTGGAAGATACTGGTACCTTCCTTCATTCAGGGTGTCCTGCTGACATATGGTACCCTATTTGCCTTCTCATTATCAAAGAACGGAAGAAATTTGCTTTCTTATTAGCATGACATAAATATTCATATGGATGACTGTTTTTTGTTAAAGTTTATAATAGCTCGTTAGACTGTAAATACTGCAAATGAGGCTGGGCGTGGTGAGTCATGCCAGTAATCCCAGCACTTTGGGAGGCCGAGGCAGGCATCAGGGGGTCCACACCATGCTGGCTAACATGGTGAAACTCCATCTCTACTAAAAATGCAAAAAATTAGCCAGGCGTGGTGGCACACGCCTGTAGTCCCAGCTACTCAGGATTTGGAAGCCAGAAAAGTGAGTCAAGACTCCATGACTACCAAAGATAATCAGGGCCATCACAAAAAAATCAACCGTTAACTAATTCTGAGCCACATGAACTTCAGCGCGACAGTCCCTTAGGGGAAGTACTTTGTTATGCTGAAAGGATTGCCCAGCATGGTTCAGTAACCTGGAGGGCATCAACTCTGCAAAGTTGTTAAATGCCAGTTAAGACATTCCTATGTCTCATGTTGTTAGCACTCTTTGATAACTTAAGAAGCCAAAAGTACATAGTGCAGTTTTGAAAATACACATAATCAAAAAAATCACAATTACTATATCGATCAGCTATTTAAAATATTTATATACCTAGATTTACTTGTTCACCAAGAATCCTATGTAGCTGAGGTTTTCCTGTTGTTTTTATTTGCTTTCTGTGTGTGTAAATCATGCGTCTCCCATGAGGTTGTTGTTGAAAGCTATAGACTATCTCAAATTATGTTGATATCATCTTTGTGTTTTATATAAACATTGTTTCTTGACTACATTCTTTGTTATAATTATTCAGTAATGACTGCTTTTTTTTCTTTTTCATTTCAGCATGTCTTCAAGTTGGAGCAAGAAGAATATATGAAGGAACAGATTCCCTGGACACTCATAGATTTTTATGATAATCAACCTTGTATTAATCTTATAGAATCTAAACTAGGCATTCTAGATTTGCTGGATGAGGAATGCAAGGTAAGTATGATTTCCTGGGATACTTGGTTTATCAAAATAATGTATCAAGGTCAAAAGATAAGTGGGTTCAAGCAAGATTCATTAGTATATCATGGAATGCCTTTGTTGTGACAAGTAGGGGTTATAATTTCATTCCAAAAGGACACTAGACCCCACTGGTTCTAATTACAAGTGAAACTAGGAGAATTTCCCTCCTCTTTTCAGCTGATTCTAAATTACGTGAATATTTGACACTAGATACTACCAATTTTAGCCACTTTTGTTCTTAATTTGTTTATATTTAGTACTTTTTGTTCAGCAATATAATTTATTTAAATAAATGCAAGAAACTGTGCAGAAGATATTTTGGATAACAGTTCTAAATAGTTTTAATTTTTAAACTAATTGGTTGTTATTATTGACATATTTGATAGGGATGGAGCTGTATCTTTAATATTTGAAGGTGCAGCAAGTTGAAAAAAAGCATTAGATCCCCAGCTTCACCACTGAGTGATCTTAGGCAAACCTATTCTTTCTCTTAATTTCTCTTTAGTTTATCTGCAGCAAGTTACAGTTTACCACAGATTGACCCTCCTAAGCATCCAGACTTCCTACAACATTAGGATGCATGTGATGAAAAGGTTCTCAGCCTCACTTGAGATTTTTAAAAATGCAGAGCAAAGCAAAAAATGGTACACTGCTCTTTACTCATCTAGGAGGCACATTTAAACTTGATAACTTTCGTTTGATAATACTGAATGAATATTGCATATATACTCTTGATGAAGAGCATGAATTCATTCAGTGTACTTTATAGGATATTTGTCAACGTTTGTCATAATTGTAACTACATACCCTTGACCCAGGAATGGAACTGCTGGGAGTTCCACCTTTGATTATACTTGCAAAAGTGTCCAAGGATATACATGTAAGAAGAAAACTGTGGCAATTGTCATAATAATTTAAAAAAAAAAATCAGTAACAACCTAGAAGCCGTAAATAATGCAGAGAATGCTATTGTTGAGAAGCTGAAAAAAATTCAAGGATTGTGTAGAATTATCCCATTCACATACATGCCTTCAAAGAGAGTTAAGAAGTCCCGACCTGGTGGGCTCACACCTGTGATCCCAGCACTTTGAGAGGTTGAGGTGGATGGATCATTTGAGCTCAGCAGTTCAAGACCAGCTGGGGCAACGTGGTGAAACCCCATCTACAAAAAATAAAAACAATTAGCTGGGCATGGTGGTGTGTGCCTGTTGTTGCAACTACTCGGGAGGCTGAGCCAGGATAATCACTTGACCCTGGGTGGCAGAGGTTGCAGTGAACCAAGATTGTGCCATTGCACTCCAGCCTGGGCGAAAAGAGTAAAACCTTGTCTCAAATTAAAAAAAGAAAGAAAGGGCTGGGCGTGGTGGCTCACTCCTGTAATCCAAGCACTTTGGAGGCCAAGCACTTTGGAGGCGGGCGGATCACCTGAGGTCGGGAGTTCAAGACCAGCCTGACCAACATGGTGAAACCTCGTCTTAAAAAATAATAATAAAAGGCCGGGCGCGGTGGCTCACGCCTGTAATCCCAGCACTTTGGGAGGCCGAGGC